>SMLS01075061.1:0-55042 GCA_004785975.1 Popillia japonica | reverse complement strand
AAGGATGAGGACCTCAAAGACAGGAAGGGGTGCCTCAGATCATGTCTGTGGGAGAATATTACTGGTTTGAGACACTCCAAGGTATTCCTTGGAAATTTCAGCTAGCAAAATCAAGGGCTATGCTAGAACTAAGTAGAAGCAGACTATATGTCCTCACAGATTTTCTTACAAGGCATTGTTATCTTGGGAAAGACATGGCAAGGATTTGCCAAAAACAAAACACGAGGAATTCCTTCTCTAAAACCATCATAGCTAAAGCTTACTTAGTACCATTATTAACTTATGCCCTCATCGAAGTATCTACGACATTAGATAACTTGCACAGATTACATTTTTGCCATTATTTTAAATGAAATTTTGGTCAAGACAGTTTACGGGGTCTAAAATCAATTAAAGTCGCATTTATTTCCCAAACCGGAACGAGGCGGCTATAAATCATCCGCTAATAACACAAGAAAAAAGGAAACGAACAGAGTCGTACCATTAAATCAAAAAATAAACGCCGAGGAAAGATTGGAAAAATAAGAAATTACGTGTATGTTCCGACATCAAACTCGACTACCTCGTAGAAAGTCTGCAAAGGATCGACTCAAAGGAAGAAATATATGGAATAGACTGGAGAAATGGGACTTAACTGCTTCAAATTCTACTTGATGTGTGTTGTAGTTTCGTAACTATCGTCTAGCATATATGGGACGGGTTTATTTTCCCGGTTATATATACCTACCAGGTAAAGCGGAGTACATTTATTTGATATTTTTAAAGGGTAAATTATCGCTGTGGAACCGGATATTTTACAACATAAACCGGAGTAAGTTTGCGGGATTTATACTTGTGGAGGTCTTAACGGCTTAATCCCCTTATACTCTGCCTTTGTTGGCTTTCTTTTCAACAGCTTCAGCGATATAATATACGATGGTTTAATACAAAATAGAGAGGAATCTATTGCTTACATACATATATACATACATAGATACATAGGAATTTAACAGTAATGCTACAAAATAAGTAAAAATCTTTGAATTTCTTGCGTGTTAAGCAATAAACTTGTGTATAAAAAGAAACGGTCAGAAAAATATAGTTCTCCCGTACAATGCCAAGATACATCGGTTGTGTCAAAATTCATTTCCTATACCGCAATACGTGACATCAAAGTTGCCCTGAACTCCCACATAGGGGGCGCAGGTATACAAGCGAACTGAGCCGGTAAATTAGATTAGGGGACTTTAGCAATTAGGACAATATGTTTTGTATGTTCGCCACGGAACTGCTATAGATCATCCAAAGCGGATGCTATTGCGTGATAGTTGTGTCGAGCTCCGCCTGTCTACATTAGTTTCGATATATTTTCGTCCACAGCAATATCTTTCTCGGACATAATTTTTTTGTAATTGGCCATGTTCCTATATGGATGACGTAAGTAATTAAAGATGGGGGCATTACTGATCCAATTATCGTCAACCATCATTTGTGTCCTGCTAATTCTACGAGGAATCTCTTGTAGGTTTATGGATGGCTTCAAAGCGTGAAATCGCATGATGACTGGAATCAGAAAAAATAAAGAACTAGATCACTAAGCTATCAAAGTAACTAGCTCCACCTTCGTCTATAATGTGTTTGAAAATGTAGTTAGTACGGATTCCTGCTGTTCTGTTTTTGGCCCATCCTTGCCATGCCTTTCCCAAGATAACAATGCCTCGTAAGAAATTCTGTGAGGACATATAGTCTGCTTCTGCTTAGTTCTAGCATATCCCTTGCTTTTGTTAGCTGACATGTCCAAAGAATACCTTAGAATGTCTCAAAGGAAGATTCTCCCACAGAGCTGCTCTCAGGTACCCCTTCCTATCTTTGAGGTCCTCATCCTTACCCCGCAGAATGATTCTGGTTTTGCTAATAGATTTGGTTTGGACGGTGAAAAGTATTTCGGAATTTTTATGGATTTTAGGTCTGATGAATTATTCAAAAACTATCTTTCTGTAGAATACTAGGATTAACACAAAAAATATAAAAGTTGGCACAAAGATAATGTCATCATTTTAATTGGCTGCAATTTTGTTATAAATGAAAAAAGAAGAGCTCTATTTTCATAAAAAAGTTTATTTGAAACCGAGTTGATACATAGTTGCGTTTATTTTACAGCATTTTGAATCGTTGCTCGCAAAGCCTATGGCTCCAAATTAGCGATTTCTTCTTCAATGTTGGCATTCAAGACTTGCAAGGTTCGTGATTTGTTGTGGAAAGCACGAGATATTAAAAAGCCCCAAAGGAAGAAGTCCGGTGCTGTTAGATTTGGCGATTTGGATGACCAGTTCAAATCTCCACTCAACATGTATATTGATGTCTCAAAATCTCTATAGTTGCCCAAGCTGTGTGAGTGGTTGCTCCGTCCTGTTGAAACCAACAATGGCCGAGACCCAATGCAGCAACTTGCTGTAAAAGAACTAGTTTAGCATCTGCTTCTAACGCTCACTATTTACGGTTGACGGTGATGCCATCGGTGTCTTCAACAAATAAGCGCCAACCACTGTTCCACTGCAAATGCCGCACCGAACACTCACTTTGAGGGGATGTAATTCTAGGAGGAATTTCTTGTAGGTTTCTGGATAGCTTCAAAACGTCGAATCGCATTGTGATTGGAATCTGAAAAAACAAAGAACTAGATCACGAAGCTATTAGACTAGCTTCTCCTTCGTTTTCCAGACCGAAATAATGGCTATCCAGACTTGCGTAGTAAGAATCTTGAATTGCCTGTGTGCAATTAAATCGATTGAGATCTTGATCAGGTTACTCTCATGGCACTGCAGATTAACAAGTTCAATTCCGACGTGGTGCTAGTGTTCCACAAGATCACTGTGGCATACCTGGCTATTCATAGCCAATGTAGCAAAATGAAAAGACCTAGATGAACTTGAGCCAACAGACTCGCCAATCTGTGACGGAAAAAAGACGACGAAGATCATATACTGTTTGTATGTATGAGATGAGAATAGCACAATTACGAAGTGAGCATATTGAATGAGCAGCATTTTGACATTGGAGGACTTCAAGATATATAGACTTCCCAAAAAATGAAAAGTAGAGAAGCAAGTGGTAAGGTTTCAGGAGAAGCCAAAGGAGTAGGAGACAAGTTGGAATAGACTACGGAATCCAATTAATTATTAAGGCTGTATACTAAGTCTACTTGCGTATGATTGAGTGAATTCAATAGGCAGTGAAAACTGGAGCATCTGAGCAGGTCAGCGGATTTGTTGCAAATTATGGTAAATCAAAATCATCAATCAAAACAGATGATTCGTTCATTAAAATAGCTTCCACAGATTAGGCATCTAAGCAAGGATGAATACAATTTACACTCACAACTAATAACATCATAACATCAATTAACGGAACAAACGAACGATATGATTCACAAGTTCCACAAGTTCAAGTTTCCAATTCAGTATCAGTAACTGAGCCATCAAGCCAATTTTCAATAATAGTGATACCATAGGATGACTCACATGCATCAGTGAAAAAAGTATGAGTTTTCATTTCAAGGCCACGTGGATTTTGATAGTAATTGGCAACAGTGAGAATCCCTTTCTTATATACAATTTTCATGTTTGCTTCACATTTCGAGATACGGTCACTTAGCTCAGCTTTAGCGTTTCTATGAATCTATACTTGCATTGGAGCCCTAACGCACTATATGGATAATTTGGCCAACTCTTTTAATTTAGGAATGTTGCGGAGGATAGTGTGAACAGACTGACTTTGATTGGTCTGCAGCGCTCAAAAGGGTTGAATCGAATCTTCCATCTCTTGCAAACTTTAAAAGTTGCATCTTTGGTATTCTATGGTTTTCAATTTCTGATGATGGATTGGAAATGTTGATCAATGGGGTTGTTTTTTATGGCTGGTTTTCACGAAGAACATTCTAAATTAGTGTTTGTCTATTTATAATGCTTTTTGCAAAGCTTTGATAAACTCTTTCCAGTTATTCAGAGAGACTGGTTTAGTTGGTCAAAAAGCTGGAAGTGGGCGACCATCTAACCATACAGCTGAAAATATCAAAGCCATTCGGCATATTATTGATGGAAATCCAGAAACGTCCATCTCAGTAATAGTCCAACAGACAAATTTATCTTATGGAGCATTCTAACTTATTCTAAAGAAAAACTTTCACTATCATGCACACAAGCTGCAATGTCTTCATGAGATTCGTTCGGTAGATTATCCAAGACAAGTGGAATTTTGTCAATTGGTTCAGAATAACCTAAACAATGAGGATATCCTTAAAACAGTTTCCTTCTCAGATGAGGGTTGGTTTTATCTTTCTAGATACTTTAATTTTCCGAAGATGAGGTTGCAATCCTTGGAAAATCCTCATTTTTTTTAATTGGCGAACTATTACATCCCTGAAAAGATGGAGTTTGGGTTGGAATATGTCGAAAAACATTGGTGGGTCTGGTTTTTTTTTTGAAGACACGAACTGCTGCAGGATATTGCAAAGAAGTACTGATTTCATAAGTCAAAGAATTTTTCTCCATCTAAAAGTCCATTTATTCGCAATAATACGTAACCTGGATGAACTAAGAAATAAAGTAACAGAGAAATGTGACGACATTACTCGCCGTTAATGTTACATAAAGTTTTTGATTGATTGCGGAGAAGATTTGGTGGGTGGTTAGACATAGAAGGCAAGAGAGATCAAACTGTGTTCGTCTAATGGAACAAGAATTTCTAAAATATAATTTTCGATACAAATTTCTGAAACTCTCAAAACTATTAAAATCATCGACCTCCATCTTACCGATTTATACAGCGTCAGCTGCCGTCTTACCAATTTAATCATTTTCAAAAGGTAGCGAGCGCGTCCTATCCTACACAGACTCTTTCAATTTAACCGATTTTCGCGGAATTCCACTCCGCGTTCTTTAAATTTATTACGGATAAAGCACGCAGCAGAAAAAAAAGCTCACCCCGCCAAACGCAAACAGATTGAGGGAGAATTACTACACGCGGAATCCTTTGCAAAATTCACTTTCGTTTTGCCTCTTTGATTCACCGCAATGGATTATTAAATTCTTGCGTTTGAACAACACACCGATAGACGGCTGATCTCGGAGGGGGTGGGGGAACGGTTTTATTGCTTCTGCGACGTGTATTTATGCGCAGTGCTTCATCCTTTCGAAACTAATTCTAATTTTACCCGTCTAGGTTTTGTATGTTTTATTACTAGATAAAGCGAGGATATGTTGTTCTCTTAAAAAATTGTGAGATATATCTCGGCGGATCTAAAACATTAATATACCCGGGTTTACAACTCAAGATCTTTCGCCTTTTAATACATCCTCTTTCCTTGCACTATAACGACGGAAATCATTTTGACGACGACGAGACACTCGAAAGTCTCTGGGTACTACAGCGCGAGGCACTGGCTGGAAATTGTCCTTCGTAACTTTTTGATTTAAAGGACGCTCGTAAACGAAGCACGAGACAGCACCGACTCCATCTATCGCTTTGTCTCCTGGCGGAACAAGTGGATTATATCCTGAAAAATTACGTCAACTCCCCCAATGAAACTGTGTATAAGTATACAGTGTATACAACTAAGGTTAATGTCCGTCTAGTAGGCTAGGACAATGAGAAAGATACCTTATATTATGGAGTTTATTAAGTTTTGCAGCGACCGACGGTATTTCTATATCATTCTATGGACGATGTTTATATTCACATCTCGGATCTTCTGGAATATTGTGGCCCGTAACTGTGCTTCAATTTGGACTTCCCAAACTTTGTCATAAATTTTTCTCCTCAGTGGTGCCTAAAACTCCTCAATGGGGCTCACCTGTGGTACGTTAGGATGATTGTCTTCCTTAGGTCCATAATCCAAGTTAGGCTAACCAGTTCTAGCATAGTGCTATGAAGCCAGATCAAGCCAGAATATTACATCATCATTTGGATGATGAGTATTAATGAGATTTATCAATTTAGGTAGACATTTGCGAAGATAGACATTTGCATCCACAGCATCACCTTCAATTTTCCCAATGTATGGTCTTCAAATTCCTGCTTGAGAAATAGCGCACCAGACTATAATCTGGTCGGCTAATTTCGCTTTTGGTTTAAATTTTATGTTGTCAGAACAATTTGCAATATTGGACGTGTAAAACACATTGTTACCCCTTATTTCCGAATTGGATAATATAAAATATTTCTCATCGTTAGCCCAGTCAAAATAGACATAAAAATAGGGTAAGCTTGCATAAATTACGATACAGCTGAAAATTGGTGGAGATCTTCATTTCATTATTACAAATGAAATGTCAGAAGTCCCCATCGATCCCACATCTGCTAAAAAAGTTATTCAAGGTCAAAGGTTCGTCTTTTTTTCGCAAACGGCGAGTGTTACAATAAAAATAGCTTACACAAATGCTGTATATTATTAAATTCTCTATGCTTTTTTTTCTACGAATCATCATTTCAGAGATATCGCAATTACAAACATCGAAAATACTCATATTTACTCTTATGCGGCTTGTAATGCTTCATCCGCTGTTCCGCATGAGTAAAATATGAAAAAAAAATACAAGAAAGAATAAGAGAGTGCAATTATCCTGTCTTCCTCCAACATCTGCATCGGCTCAACAACATTTATATCGAGTGTATTATCAAGTTCAAGTGTGGCTTGGTAACCCACTGAATCCAGAAGACTGGGGTTGGCAAATAATCAATAATAGTTTGGATAGTTTTGTTCACCGGTGTGTACTAACTGTTCAGGCCAATCTTGCTCTAATGTATCAAATACAGCAGATGAAGATTCTTATGATATTGATGAAGAGACTCGTGAGTATCTTCTCTTAGAAGAATCTATAGAGATACAGGAAGAAGAAGAAGGAAGCGACGAAGACATTATAGTAGAAGTAGCACTTGAAGATTATCAATCAGATTGAAATTTCCATAAATATATAATTATTAATGTCATTATAATCATTCGCAATAGTTCAATTTTTTCAATTCAATGCAATGGTTTCAATTTTCATTTAATATTTGCACTGTCTAATTAAAATTTTATCAAGATTGACAGTGGTATATCCCTACTGGGGAAAGCACGTTAAAAAAAGCGCCAAGTGCACTACCTCATAGGTGGTGTGGCAATGTGGACATATTATGAATATTATATTTCTTTGTATTATAAAAATTATAAAAACTATATAAAATAATAACAAATATTATATTTTAATGATTAAAATTATTAAAATTATAAATACCTTCATATTTTTTTCATGCGGAACAGTCGATGAAGCATTACAAGCCGCATAAGAGTAAATATGAGTATTTTCGATGTTTGAAACTGCGATATCTCTGAAGTGGTAATTCGTAGAAAAAAAAAGCATAGAAACAATTTTTGTAGAGAATTTAATTATCTACAACTTTTGTCTAAGCTATTTTTACTATAACACTCGCTGTTTGCGAGAAAAAGGCGAAAATCCGAAATTTTCGACCTTTGACCTTGAATAACTTTTTTAGCAGATGTGGAATCGATGGGGACTTCTGACATTTTATTTGTAATAATGAAATGAAGACCTCCACCAATTTTTAGCTGTATCGTAATTTATGCAAGCTGAAATGCTACTTTGACTGGGCTACGTCTAAAGCAATGAAATGTTGACACCTTAATGTTAGGCAGCGCCTGGGGATTTTCTCTAGTTGGGTTGCGGTGTATTTGGGACACTTCCTCCTTTTTCGATATTCTAACATTCTACATTCCTTAAATGCGCGGTGAATGGTTGACAGTCCAATATTTTGGTCGAAAAAAAATGTTAACAATCTCGCGTTTAGGTACTCGTCCAACTAAATTATATACAGACTTTTCTATGTATTTCTTCATCTATTCTATGTATACATTATTACACAGTAACCATTAGATTTCCTGGTAAACAGCCTTGTTTAAATTCAACTTTGTCTGTTCTGTATGCAACAACAATATTGTACGCCGTTGGCAGGTATGTAGTAGTTGCAAGTTGTTTTCGAATGGAGTGGAATTTACTTCTCTGTAAAATATTTTGCTGGACGTGGAATTACGTAGCGGTCGATGTAGGATTTACTGGAGCGCAATACGCGTTGTTATTTGCAAGCTTTACTGATGTGCTATTTTATCTCTATCGTACGTTTGTAGTTCAGGTTTTCAATTTTTTCACTAACGTTGCAGCTTATTTTCTACGTACTGGATTACTAAAAATTTAAAACATATTTAATCCCCATGATAAATGAAGCATTCTGGTATTTTCTCTTCTCCCGAAACAAAGTAGAACTCATTAAATGGAAGGTTTCTAAAAATAACAAAATCTGCACATAAGTGAACTGACATACTTTTCTGATATTACATTGATATTGAAACATTTCCTTTAACTCTCTTCAGTGTTTCATAATTTATAGTATTTAAAGGCTTTAAAATTTGCTAGGTACATACTAGGTTAAGGTCTTTAAAGAGAAACAGCATAAATATGTAATTATATTAGGGTTGGGGAGGACAGGCGATAATATGTTGGACATTACAAAAAGAGCAATTTACTGTAAATCGCGCATTACGGCAGTAAGAGAGAGCTCATCTTCTTCGAATCACATTAAATATATTTGGGTGTGTGCCACGAGGTTATGTCGACTGCTAAATGTACAGCTTTGGCCAAAAGTATGTACATTTGTATGTAAGTAAAAAGTAGGCACACTATGATTTTGTAGTTGAAGCTGTGTAGGGGCAACTTATAAACTGTTTTTCTTTTTTAAATGTGTTTATTCGTTAACCCTTCGGCCGTGTGGTAAAAATATGTTCCAAGAACTGTGTGGTGGGGTATGATATACCCCATTAAAAACATGCAAATGTATATTTCTGTTGCATTTTTGTTCTTTTTTGAATGTTTTTATTACCTTTAGGGCGTAAAAATACAATAAAAAATACGCTACTTTATATTTGAACTTACCAAAAGCATTACATAGAAAAGGTTGTAAAAGTCAATATTTTAGGCATTCATACATTTTTCGCAGACATGAAAGGATTTGCAGTCGCTTGATCTAGAACAGAAATTACATCTTTTCGATTTACGCAATCGTTTCGCAAGACTTTCAGAAAACGAATCTTCTTTTAATTTTTGCAGTGTACGGGAAATTCTGGGATTCTGAGCTTTTCTATTTTTGTGGCCAAATACTAATTGCATCCCACAACTTCAAAAGACGTCGTTCGTAAGACATCTTTAACAAAATAATTTAAAAATTATCAAACTATCTGGAAAAATAAATATATACTTACAGTTCCGTTTTTATAAAACAAACTGTGTTGTGGGGTAGGCGATACCCTAAGCGATTTCACAACGTTATAAGTTCTTAACACTTCACCACACTTCACAATATACTGAACTGTTCGTTAGTGTCTCACTTTAAACGTCAAAATGAATAGCTACTGCCATCTATAGTGCAATAGTCCAACTTATAAAAAATGGAAATTGTAAATAGTAACGATGCGGTATGTCATAATCCACCACACGGTCGAAGGATTAATTTGAATAACTTTATCAATATTTTGTGTGCCTACCCTTTGCTTTTATGACGGCAGCAATTCTTTGAGGAATGCTGTCAATTAGTTTTGCGCACTGTTCCGAGTCTATGGTACTCCATTCCTGAGACAGCACGTTTTTAAGGCATGGTTTGCTTGTAATGGTGTCTCCTCCAACTCTGCTCCTTAAAATACTCCAAAGATGTTCAATGGGATCCTGGTCTGGGGACTGGGCAGGCCAATCTACCAAAGCAACGTTGTTGTCACAAAACCAACGCATTATATTCGCTGATTTCTGACAATGGGGATTGTCTTGTTGGAATAGGATCCCATCCATATTGGTGTCACCAAAAATGCGTGTTAATGAAGGCTGCAACACAAATTCTAACGTACTTTTAGCTGTTCATACGACCTTCACAAACAAACATTTTGCCAACGCCAGCGGCAACCATGCATCCCCAGACTATAATGCTTCCCTCTCCGTGCTTAACAGTAGGTACTACATAATTGGGGTGGTCCCTATTCCACGATTCGAAACTTCTAAACTTGCAAATTTAACTTTGCAACCTTTGAAACTTGGACAATTGCCATCCTTGCCTTTGCTTGATTGATTGATTTCTATCAACGTAAGACGGTCTTTTACCATCCCCCCTCTTCCTAAACCTTTTCCAACAGAGACTCCCACATCACTCTCTGTGGCATATCAAAACGTTCCAACATTCTTGCGCAGTCCAAAACATTCCAACACATTCCACGGCTTTCCAAAACTTTCCACACACTAGGAATCAACAGACCATAGTAATATACATATACAGTGTGTCCAAGATAAGGATCCTAAGCATGGGAATCTCAGTACCTGTAGGAGATACAGCTTAGGTTAAATTAGGAAAAAGTTGCGTTCTTTGAAACTTATTTACATGCCGTGTAGAAACTTGAAAAATTTTCATGGCCTGCTGAGATATTTGGGAGAAACGAGAATTTTAAAAAATAGAAAAAATTCAATTTTCCTCTAAACTACAAAAAAAATATGACACGTGATACATCGTTGAATTGGTAATAAAAAATGGAATCAGATACCGGGTGTACTTTTTTTTTGCGCCATATAAAAAAATAAAGTTGATGATGGTTTCTCGAAAACAAAACGTCAGATATGAAATCTAAAAATACCGTCATGTAGTACCTTAAAAGTGCCAATGAGAAAGTGTTATTCGTTTTTTGCTATCTCTTCAAATAAAGTCAGAAAGAAATAAAATCCATATTGTCAAATTCCCGTTTCTCCCAAATATCTCAGCAGGCCATGAAAATTTTTCAAGTTTCTACACGGCATGTAAATACGCTTCAAAGAACGCGACTTTTTCCTAATTTAACCTAAGCTGTATCTCCTACAGGTACTGAGATTCCCGTGCTTAGGATCCTTATCTTGGACACACTGTATATATGTATCTATGGCTCTACGCCCCGAAAGGAGCTCCCGCCGCTCTGCCGAGCTGAGCTTTTCAGATCCTTTTATTGGCTGGATCAGATCCGTCACGTTAGTCCTTCCAAGCGATCTCTTTTGCTTTCGTAGCTATTGCTCTCCATCTCCTTCGATCATGCACCATCGTCTTCCATTCGTCCCCAACTTCCATCTTCTTCCACCTCATCTAGCTATCTTAGTCTTGGCCTGCTTCTTGCTCTTCTCCCGTCCATGTTCCATTCTGTCAGCGCTCTTGCATGTTCTGATTTTTTCCTGTAAATGTGTCCGAACCATTTTATTCTTAACATTTTTATATATCCTAGTACGTTTGTTCCATCCAGTTTCTCCATTATTTCTTTATTGGTCCACGTCATTTTTCAGTGCTACACCCCCGAACATCCTTCTTATTGTTTTCCTCTCCTGGATTAACAGTATTTTTGCCCCCTCTTTTGACATGATCATGGTTTCTGCGACATAGTTTAATATTGGCATCAACAGAATTTGGTACATCTTTAATTTTGTTCTTTCTGAGCATGGTACTGCTGGCAATGCTTCCATGTATGTATATCGGGAAGCAGAAGACAACACGTTGAGAAAGCATGACTAGCGAAAGGACAACTTTAACTTCACTTCTCGCCAGTATCATTTGCAGCTTTGGCTTTAGCTTTTACCATAACCATTCTCTAGGTATTGTCTTTGATTTTGATCCGACGGCGTCATTCACGGTCGTTTCAAGTGTCAAGCTTAATTAAGAATTAGAATATGATTGATGTCCTTAAATGGTCAACCAGATATCAAAACGGTTGTCCACTAAATTTTAGATCCACATATTGGACAAACGTTGACTGAACCAATATTTACAGAATCCAGTTTTCCTACAATTGTACTTCAACTACATGACGGCGAGTTTTTGGAAAGAAGCAGCATTCGATTAACTGGACAGTTTTCTTAAATAGACAAAATGATTTAACATTAAATTTATTATTCTCAACATCCTATGCATTGCCAACACCAATTTTGCATCCCTTGTAATCTCTTAAAACTTTACACTGGCTTTAATTTTTTTTCTCACCTAACATCCGTTCCAACCCCTGCCAAACCCCAATTGCGATCCCCTAAAAAGAAAAGAAATTTATTCTGGTTTTGGTTTTGTTCCAGGTTAATCCGGAGGATCATCTCGGTTTACCGCACTCCCCGGTAAGTTTTATTCTCCGAATTAACTTTTTGCGCTTCCGTTCATGATTCACTTTTGCATAAATTTCGCTACCTAATTTTCTAATTCGAACTTGCGCCCCGGAATCGCTCGAGCTTTACACCCGATTCCCGTGTAACCTATGGGGTTCATGAAATAATAATAGAGGCAACTTTTAACCGGAAAAAAAGTTGAAGGTTTTTTTATGTTCGCTGCTAGCCGAACCCCAATCTCACTAGAGAGTACTTCAATAAAGATATTCGCGTTGTATAAAAGTTTTCGAGTGATAGGATGAGGGTGTGAGCTGTTTTTTTCTGTCGGGTTAATGTATGTAAATTTGTTTTGCTAAAGAATATATTCTATGTAAGCATAGGAGATTATGTTCTTTAATTTTTCCTAAAAGTTATTTATTAAGTTAGTTGCTGACACATTAGTGATGTGCATACATGTATGGAATATTATATGTGGCTGTGTACAATAGTCATGGTACACAAAGCAATTTTACTCGAATGAATTTGTATACATCTGTTCTATTTTCTCTTAAATACAAAATCATAAACTCAGATCTTATTTCATTTCTAACATTAATGCAATATTGTCGTAGACGGCAAGCTTGACAGACTACATCTAGAAATTGTTATTTCCTCATGTTAAACCTCCTCGATCTGGCTTCTAGAAGACGACATGGTTTAAAAGTTTTATTTATATAGCCGGCAGACGCTAGGATCAATAAAACTTGCCATACAGTCGCCACCGACTTGCTTTTATTGCAAAGGAGGCAAAAAATAGGGGATGTTTTTTGTCTTTGTGCACGTTTCGAACTTTGTTCTATGCGAGTGTAGTTGTATTCGACTAAAGATGGAAAAAATAACTAAGACATAAAGTAATATCGTGCGAGATAATGCTTTCTTCTGCTTGTCTTTCATTGTTAATTCTTTTTCGTTAGTTTAATATTTAAAACTATTGTGTTGGTAAACGGCTACATTATGACGTCTGCAAAAGAATTCTATGGAATTGGTGCAATTAGTGAGATAATGCAGATTTCCAAAACGATACAAAGTCCGTTAATTCCTTTTTTAGACAAAAAAAGGGCGCCAAGAAGGCTAACCAGAGTAATTCCTTGGCATTGGGATGAGCACCCCTTAAAAAGAACTCAAAGACAGGGGGAAGCAATTCAGAACATCGTGAACAACGTGTCTTCAGGGTATTTCAAAGGGCCTTTTGACTTTGGGCAACACATAGCAAGGGATAGGTCTGAAACAGAAAAACGACTGCAGGTTTTGCTTGGAGGGAAATGAAAGTCCTGACTGAATCAAACTTGACATCAAACTGCACCGTAATCATGGAAATTCATGACGTTCTTATGAAACCAGTCATCCAAGATGTCTGTTCTATGATTTGTGTCATTATGTTCGATGCAAAACGCAAACTTTGTCTTTTTGTGACATTTTTTGTGATTGTTATTTGTGATAGTTCTCAGCCCGTGACATTGCAAACAAGTATCTGAAAGATTAATATTCTTCCTAATAAGCTCATCGTTTCAAGCATCAGCTACCTAACCTCAAATTTTCAATTGTAATTGACGATAAACGCCACTGAATCTGAGCTTCTACACAGAATTCACGATTCCAAGACGTACGCGTCATCAACGACATCAAAACGATATCGCAAAATCGAACTATTTACATGTGAGTGATGTGAGGTTAGAATTTTAAACGCTTGTATCAAAGTTAAGTTATAACTTTCAAACTCACAAATCTCCGAACAAAATTAGTGAAAGAAACGTTTTTGACTTTTTTATTGTCCAATATGTACATAATATGAACTAGTTTGCCAAGTATAAAATCAAAAAAAAATGAATACAAAGCATTTCTAAATCATTCATACGCTAATCAAATTGAAAACATCCGCAACAAATGGTTCTTCACTAGCAGTTTAATTTAAAAAGTGCCTACCACTGCAGTCTCATATTTGGGGATCTTCTGAACGATGTTTCTCCACAATCTTTTGAGGATTCTTACATGTTCTTGTGTTTGCCGAATAGTCTTTGAGTTATTTAAAGAGTTTATATCATCTCTAACTTGTTGAATCGAAAACGTTTCTCTGTGAAAACGTAATGGTTAGTGATTGTATAATAATTACAGTTACACGAAAATCAGTAATAGAAATAAAACTCGAGTTAATTATCGCAGTTAACTATCAGTGAAATTAATGCAATGACCATTGATCTTACTTCAAAGCAAATATATTTTGGAATCTCCTTGAATCTATGGGCAATGTTTTGTTCAGTGAAATGATCTTTTTTTAATGTTCTCTCTTGCAATAGTCGTCTTATATACCTATTTATAAAGCAAATTACCAATTATATCTGAAGTGACTGAATATTTAAGAAAACTCATGTATGCGTAGATAAGTGCATATCAAATTCATGACAATAGACACGTAGGTACATACATAGATTTATTTTGAGTTATTACTAATATTAATTCTCTAAATTTATTATACATCACCGTTTTCTATGTAAAAGCGATCTTTTTCTGATGAATAATAAAAAAATTAATTATTAAAAAAATGGAGGTATGGGGTACCCCGTCCCTAGCTTTTTGTGAAGATATTTACCTTGGGACCATGTATTATGCTAGAAATTATGTTAAGCAAAGAAAATTATATCAGTTATAATCATTTGTTTTATATCAATAGACAAGTTTATTAATTTTGAAGCTTTATTATTATTTTTCTATTTTTACAATTATTAATTTTCTAAACTTGTTATACATCATCGTATTCTATGTAAAAGCGGCCTTCTTTTGATGAATAAGAAAAAGAAAAAATGTTAAAAAAATGGGGAGTATAGGGTACCCCGTCCCCCTTTATTTATTTTTTGCGAATAACGACGACGCGACCCTTAGGGCCACGCGATATGCTGCAAATTATGTTAAGAAGAAAATTTAATATCTGTTATAGTTTAAGAAATATTTGCATAAATTGAAATATCGTCCAAACTTGGGAGGGGATTATACCCCAAATTGTGGGAATACGCCGATAAAAGAATACGTGTCTCTTATTTTGAGGTACTCTTTCGATCTGTAAAGTTTCATCGAAATCGGAGGGGGACACCCGCCTGTGTTCCCTTGTTAGTATTAATAATAATATATGAATGTAATATAGAAGTAATAACAACCATACTAATAAAAATGATAATAATAATAATGAAAGTAATATCAATGACAGTAACAATAATAAAGCAGTAGCAATGAATAATGATAATATTAAATGTCAAAAACCAATAATAATGAATAAAGGAATTTAGAAAAATTTGTGAATTCCCTGAGAGAATAAAACCCATTTCGACATCGAAAGTTATTCATGTTATCATAAGCATAACGTTCAAGATTAAAAATTAAGATACAAGGTAGGGTTATGTAGTAATTGGTATCGAATGAAAATTTGTATTGAATGAAAGTTGAAAGAGTCGAAAGCTTTTAAACCAGTTAAACAACAAATAATTCGTTTTTGACATATGAAAATGTCTTTAGGTTGAGTTGCCCCAAAATATACCATAGTTAAGCCTACTAAAAACATAGGCATGATAGACATCGAGCAGCTGCTGGCGAGTTAAGTTTATAAGTTTCGTATTAAAAAGCATAAACTATTTAACGTGGGGAGTAGATTCTCACAATGCAAACTCCAATCAAGATGTTAACTAATCTAAAAATTCCGAAAATTTAGAATACTCTGGTGTGTTAGGTTGCTTGTTGTTGAATGAAAGATGCAGGTAGTAGCTGATATGGATGAAATCGTAAGTAAAAACTTTTATTAATATTAACATGGAGTTTATTGACAGCTACCCATAACAACATGCTGTTGCAAGTATCATTTTTGGCTTTGAGCATGGACTCTTTGTCACTATTAAACGGGAAGTCATTGAGAAAAAGTACGAACAGCACTGGACCCAAAATAGAACCTTGGGGAACTCCCACCTGATTATGTAATGTATCAGACACTCAATTCTGAATCGTGGCATTATTGCACCTGTAGAAATTGAGAACGTATTGTGTTCGGTCTTGTAAAAATGACTGTATCCAATCCCCAATTTAATGGTTATTTCGGTAATTATTGCTTTATTATTACAATAATGATAAATTATTATCTAGCTAAATATTTCGCAAAAATGCAAAGATGCATGCCCATCATGAGCAATCTCTTTTGGGGGGAACGGTTGAAATGTTCTTTCAATCAGAAATTATCTGGTCTTAAAGGAGAAAAACAATATTTCAATTTAATTCCCTTTCTTGGCAGTTAGTATACTTGAGACACCACCAGGTTCTTTCCAATTATTGTGATATAGAAGATATGGGGCACAAACTGGTATTGTAGATGTGCCCAAAACTAAACAAAATGAATATATTGAACAGTATACAGACTAGAGAAGAAATACCTATTCTTCTCTTTTTTTGTCTATACCAAATACTTAGTTATACATAAATCTACGAATTTTAATGACGTTAAAAATGGGAACCTTGTGTTACATTCCATTTCCTTGTAAGCAGTAAGTAATTTAGATACAAGATCTATGTAATTTTCGGGTTTAAGATTTCCAAAGAAATTGGTCACAACTGTTTTAAAAGCTCGCCATGCTCTCTTAGTTGAACGTCAGTCAGTTTGTTGTCAAATTCGTCACTTTTCATGTTCTCGGATTTGTAGTCCAACAAATATTATTATTAAATATTAATTTTTGCCTCGCTAACTTTCGGAAATATCTGTTTCAGATACAAGAACCCTCTACCGGTCCGATCTAGTGCTTTAACGAAATTTTTCATTAAGCCCAATTTTATATGCATTGGTGGTAAAAATACGTGTTTAGGATAAACCAGTCGTTCATGTTTAATATTTTTTTGACCAGGAGTTAGTGCTTGACCCGGTGGCTATTCTTTCTGTATATAATGACGGCTTCGTGCACGGCTGTCCCATTCACACAGGAAACAAAAGTTTACTGGAATCAATAAATAGGCGCCAATTGGTTGGTTCATGTTTCTGTCCCAAAGCATGAAATAAGTTATCAACATTCGTGCAGTATATCACAGTCTCTTCTTGAGCGAAACAATGTGTAAGTCCTTTTTCACCTTTTCGGAAGTCAGTTTGCGCACGTTACTTCTAAGAAGATTCCATCCTTTTAATCTAGATACTAGGAGCTCTGACTGTGATTTTGACAGTTTGAAATCTCTGACTAAATCATTCAGTTCAGCTTGTGGAATTAAATGGGGTTTCATTGAACATTCGGTGTTTGAAAGTCTGAATCAATGTCGATTTCCTGTTCGAATTTCCTACCATTACTTGAATCGCTGACACATTCAGGTTCTTCGTCCAAACTCCAACATTCTGGTGGTTTTGGGATAGGATATTTTTCACTATGGGCGACGGGCCGTAAAGCGGATGGTAAATTGGGATACTGCACAGTATGCTTGGACTTCGGGCCGATGCCCCGTATGTTGGTGAGACAAAAGTAACAATCTCTGGCATGTCTTTCGGTTCTCTCTGCACCATTGTTACTGCAAAGCGCATGTGACGCTTTGTACCTTTCAACCAACCTGTTAACACTGTTACACAAGTTTTACAACGTATGTGTTATTACTGAGTCATTACACAGAGTGGTGCAGTATAGTACTTATGTGAACACATGTATCCAGCATGCATTGCATATACTTATATATATCTATATGCATAAATATAAAAATGCGTCGTATTAAAAGTTCGTGGGTGATAGGCAATTTCTGTTTTCAAATTTGTTTTTAGGATGCCGAAATACATATGAAACACCCAAAAATATACATGTCACAAAATGTGTGTTTAACAGTGTTATAGGTCATACACTTTCATTGGTGCAAAGCTATGGCTTAGCGTTAGTCAGAAAATATGCCATTGTTTAGTCGTTGCTTGGGATTTTTACTAGATTATTTTTGTAACTTTTACTAAGAAATGAATTTCGTACTAGCATTAGAATTAGGGATTTTGGTTTGAATATGTCCCTTTAGATGATCTATGAGATCGCCAACCACTCTAAGGGCTTTAATACACTGTAACAGCTATGATGGTTTCAAGGAAGGTGTTTCACAAAATCTGCAGTGGTTATTGTGTTTCAAACCTATCCTTGTCATGTGTTCCTCAAGGTGGCAGTGCTATCTTAGAAAGCCTACAAGGACACGTAGTTTTTCACCAAGAGGGATGTTCTGTCCTTTGTGTCCTTGTTTTTGACTCCTCCCAGACAAGGTTGTGATGGCATTTTTTGCTAATAGATCAGCTTTCTCGTTGCTACTGATTCTGTACAAATATCATATTGTCCTGGTTCACAGCATAATACAAGTTTGTTTTCTCTATTTAGATTGAAAAATTGACCAACATTGAAAGAACTTAAATAGAGTAAAATAACCACTTAAAAATCGAATTTGGTCAAACTATGTCCGCCGATTCTATCCACATTTCTCACAACCTCTTGGACAAACTCTTATTTTCATAGTTTAATGAAATTTATTGGCTCTCTAGATCGTGGGCAATTTTTATGCGAGATGGGGAGGGGCCACTTAAAAATCGCACCATTCAAACGACAGTCGTTTTGTTGATGGTTAGGATTCGAGGAAGACATTTTTATATATGTATATGTGGTTGTAACTTCAACATTTCCAGGAATTTATACTTTTGAATAGACATTTCATTCTGGGTAATTTCAGCATATGCAGTGACTAGATATTAACAGCCAATCAATACCGATACATAGATTTTCCGTGTAGTGTAATTTGTTTCTGGGTGGCCTCTGTTTCTGTATGAACAAACATAAATTAGTATTGGCTTGTATAATTTTGATCTCTATTTTAGGCATTTTACCACATTTCCCATAAATATTATCAAAAATTAAAAGCCGAAAGCGTGTTAGTCGAAAAGCTAGAATTAGCTTTTCTGATTACAAAATTACGCTTTTTCATAACCGGCTTTCATTATTAAAAGCGCCAACAACGGTAACATCCAACTATAAAACCATCCCCGTAATTTCCCGCGTAACATTCCGTAGAAGTCGTCGGACAAAGCCCCCTCCGAAAAGCGGTAATCTTTTGCGGGCCTTCCCATTTAAAATATACATGGCGCTCGCGCTGTAGGAAGGTCAAATTTTACCGAGCCAACCCCAAAAATACTAAAACCGAAATTCTCGATGGCGCTAAACGCACAAACCTCAATACACGCACATACGCGGCTTTTTGTTGGGGGTAAGTGGCCGGATTTGGCGCGTTCGGACAGTGTTTCGGTCGGTTGTGTTTGGTGGACTCGCCCGGAATGGCAGATGCGATAAAGGTTTCGGGGTCAACGCAGCGGCGCGGAGCCCAGTTCGTGTGTATTACCGGATTTATATTTAAATGATGGACGGGGAACGGTCACGTAGTCAAATAAGTGCGGCGATTGTTATACGGCAAGGAAAACATGAAAATTAGATGGTGACGTTTTAGGCGGCGGACGGCGTTTAGCGTTTGAGTTGGTTGGCTGATTAAATTAGAACGATTTTTATCGGTTTTACGGTGGAATTTCTGTGGTTGGAATTTAAGATTGTAAGATGATCTATCCAGTTATTTGACATTTACGATTGGTTGCATAAGCAAAGAGATTTAAGGCTTCTATTCTTGTCGCAAATTATTTTTGTTTAGTCGTAAATAAGCAGAATGCAGAAGATTTTGGCAGGCCTCTCTTAGAAGCCAGATCTGAATAAATAATAATCGCTGGAGACTACTTCAGGACTATAAGGAGGATGCGTTAGAACCTCCCGACCAAGATCTCGAAGATACTGCCGTGTCATCACCATGGTCTGACTTTGTCCTGGTGGAAAACAACTCCCTTCCTATTAGCTAATTCCGGCTGTTTCTGATCAATTGCCTGCCTCAAACAGTCCAATTGCTGTCAATATACTTACTTCAGAATTTAGTGTTTGGCCCAGTTTGGAGAAGCCCACAATATAGGTTTTTTTTTGTAGTCCCACCCAAAAGATAGTAAAACTTTTTTGGCCATCAAACCAGGCTTGGGGACCATCTCGGGCATGATCGTTTTCGTATATTACCGCCGTAGCTGACCTATTTCTCATCTCCAGTCAGCGTACGATTAAGAAGTGGGTCGACTTTTTTGCGACTCAACAGAGATTCGCAGATGGAAATGCGATCTCCCAGTATTTTTAGCGTCAGCTCCTGTGGAACCCAAACATCCAGCTTCTTGGTGTACTCAACCTTCCACAAATTGTCCAAAACCCTTGTATGGGTGATATTTGACTCCTTAGTAATCTATACGCTGCTCATATGCCGATATGAATTCAGTTTTTCAATGAACTCATTGACATTCACGATGACAGAAGCCAGATCTGAATAAATTATAATAGCTGGGGACTATGTCAGGACTATAAGGAGGATGCATTAGAACCTCCCGACCAAGATCTCGAAGATACTGCCTTGTCATCATCATGGTCTGGCTTTGTCCTGATGGAAAACAACTCCCTTCCTATTGGATAATTCCGGCCGTTTCTGATCAATTGCCTGCCTCAAACGGTCCAATTGCTGTCAATATACTAACTTCAGTTTTGTGTTTAGCCCAGGTTGGAGACCGTCCGAGACATGATCGTTTTCGTATATTACCGCCGTAGGTGACCTGTTTCTCATCTCCAGTCAGCGTACGATTAAGAAGCGGATCGACTTTGTTGCGATTCAACAGAGATTCGCAGATGGAAGAGCGATTTACCAGTATTTTTAGCGTCAGCTCCTGTGGAACCCAAACATCGAGCTTCTTGATGTACCCAACCTTCCACAAATTGTCCAAAACCCTTGTATGAGTGATATTTAACTCCTTAGTAATCGGCACGCTGCTCAAATGCCGATATGAATTTACTTTTTCAATAATATCATCGACATCCACGATGATAGGTCGTCCCAAACAAACACATCTATTATTTTATAAACTATAATGGAGTTAAAATTTTCCAACATCCATACCTTTAATTGGGAGGAAAAACTAGTTTGACGTATTAATTAGAGTGCCCTCACGCATATTCCCTTCAAAATTTTATACAGAACAGCTCATCAGTTAGTATTTTGACTGAAAGTTTATTTCGTTAGAATTATGGTGATGTACCACTTGCTCATTTGTTTTTAATTTCTCACCTAGAATGATCAGCTCCATATTACGCATGACATACAGTCGACTAGGCGCAAAAAGTGAGTTCTAGTATAAAAACAATCTTTAAAACGAATTGAATAATAACTGAGAACAGGAAGCCAATAGCAATGCAAAAAAAAAACAAATTATAGTAGTTACAATAATTGTTTAAAGTAGTTACCGCTAAATGATTTAAATGTTAATGATTGATTCTTAAATAATAAAGTACTAATTTATATGATTTCAGAAGAAGACATTTTTTAAGTTTTAGGATTTAGCAAGTCCGGTGGTTGTGGAGGTGGCAGTGTCATCATATTTGTGATCCATATGCTTATCTCTATGTCTTTGATTAATAATTCTTGCTGTGGCACGAACTGAACAAAGAATCCTTCCCCAGAATCTAAAATAAATAACCTTTCATCCATTATAGTGAATCATTAAAATTTAGGCAAGGCACTACATGGGGGTGTAGATGCTGGAATTGGAATTCTGAATTTAATCAATAAGTCCAGAGACCAATGACTTCCAATGGTTATCTGGGAAGATTCTTGACACATATTTATTCTCTCAATATTAGCTTTCATAAAGTTCATACTGCTAAGCTAAACAATCACATAATAATGTTTTTTAGGGGGGAAGGATTTATTTCAAGAGATCAAGAAAAAAAAAACCAACTTTGAAGTAGCACTAGCAAAATTCATCAAAAGATATTGCAATTTTAATCTAGAAGGCTTTTTTATGCCAAAATTACTTAAGTTACAAGAAAACTCTAGTATCTTTCGTCAGAGTTGGCTGATTGATTTAGTTCAATAAAATTATTGAGATAGTTTCAATTTTATAAGATGTAAAATTAAATCAAATTCCTGATGTAACAAATTTAAAGAATTAAAGTCAAATAGCTTATCCACAACAATATTAGCAATAAAACAAACAATACTCAACTCTGCCTTTAAATCTGTTGAATTAAATTTGCTAGTTACTGACCTATTTTATTTAAATATAATTTTTGTAGTAGCTAAAATCAAATTACAGTTTTATACTACTCATTTCTTGTAGAAAAAAGGAAAACGATATAAAACTAATGCGGTTTTTACTAGAATCCAACCTCGCATTTACATATTTACGATGCAAGAAACTATCGGTGTACCATTTTTTGTTTACTCCCAATCGGTGTTGGACTGGCAGGTACGACAAATCTAGACCGATATCGCCACTATTCGTTCAGTTTAGTATACGAGAATTTGTCGTGTGTTAAGTTATTGGGTTGCTTTCGTAATTGACGGGTAATTCGACTCTCATAAATGGTGCGGTATACTAATTTGTTTTAATTCATTTTCGTTTGTGTAATTTGACATTTAAAACATTTATCGCTGATTGAAAATAATGTTAATTCTTGTGGTGTTATTTAATTTAGTAAGTAAAGCGTACTAAAAAAAAGTGTGTAGATGTACGAGACCACTATGCTGCTTCACTTTAGTAGGTGAGTCTATTGGAAAGATTTGCAGGGTTATGTATTTACAATAGGGCCACAAAATTTAATAAATAAGAATGTGTCATATACACCACATTTATACTTTTCTTTGTGAAGCGTAATGAGTAATATGCGCCAAAGCTAATTTAGTGCAGGAAACAAATGAAATACACTGGACATGCGCAATTACAGGCGGCCAAACTAAACCTCGTACACTCGATAAAAATGCATTTATTTTGCCACAAACACAATTTTTAAACGAAAACTGAACGGAATTCTGTACAACAAAAATTAGTATATGTATTCATATTTTCCTAATATTTTTTCCACTTGTAGGTCAATTAAAGCAATATAATTGGATTAAAGATCAAATTTACTCCAGACTCTATACACTTTATCAGGTTACTACTTCTTCAGTGGAATAAAATTGACATTTAATTTGAGTCAATCAATAAACATCTAGTCATGGCTATTAACAAAATTATCTACAAACAAAAAATTCAGTGATATCTAGGATTATGTTTACAATATCATGGACAATTTAAGAAATCTTTGAAATGTAATTTTATAATAATAACAATAATGATCTTTATATTAATGTATTTTTTGCTGTAACAATTCTGTTCAAGGACTAGAAAAAAACATGGCGAAAAAAACCTAGTCAAGAGCTTAATTTGATAAAATTCAAACGTGATGAAACTATTATAAATAATACTTAAATTTTCAATAGCTGTTCTAAAATTGACCGCGTTATTCTCTTTTTTTTTAATGTATATCATTTCATATATTACTCTCGTTTTGTAACTATTTTCTCTTTTTAAAATCTTAACATTTTCAAAATCAAAGTTATGTCGTAATTCCTTTGAATGCTTAGACAAAGCCGTTTTTTAAGTATTGTTTAGTTTGACCTGCATAACATTTATCACAGTCTTTACATTCTAATTTATATACGACATTACTTTGATTATCTTTTTTATCTTAGTTTTTAAATTTGTAAATAACTGTCTGTTATTGTTTGGTGTATATGTAATGTATACATATATCTGATTTTTTAAATTCGTGTTTAACGAAAACCTAATAAAGTTTAAAGGTTGTGGAATAAATTTGATTTTTAATTCAATTATAGTGTTTTAATTGACCTACTAACTTCATTGTTTCACAAAATTCTTGGGATATTTTTGACCATTCTTAACACAGCTTTAAGTTGTACTTTATTAGAAATGTTGTATTGACTTATCGCAATTTTTAAGAAGCTCCATAAGTTCTCAATAACATTCAGGTCTGAACTCTGAGGAGGCGTTTGATAATTATGTAGTAACCAAAGCGTCACTTTATGTGCTTGATGCTTAGAATCATTATCTTGATAACATTTAAATGCTCTGTCTATACCAAATTTCTCGGTACTTTCTTTTAAATTTTGTTTTAAAATGTCGAGATACATATTCCGATTCATAGTACCGTCAATAAAGTGACCGAGACCTTTGGCAGACATAAATCTCCAAACCATAACGGAACCTTCTCCATGTTTTACTGTTAGTCGAAAAAATTTTTACTTGTCAGTGATTCATTAGTTCTTCTCCAGCCCCCCCCCCCCCTCCGTCCCCCCATTTTTCTCTGCCTCTTCAGCATGTCGCAAACGTTTTATTTTGTTCTATTTACTAATCGAAAGCTTTTTTTTGGATTTTCTGCAACTTTTCGTAAAAACGACTAGTCATTTTATCTCATTTTTATAGGCTACGATATTTTGTAGTGTTGAGTAACTTCTGTTGATCATTTTTGCCTATTTCGAGGTCAGGTTTCCCGGCTTTAAAACGGAAAATTATTAATTCTCTTTTGGCAACACTGGTTTGTCCCCCTTGACGAGCCATGTTTAAAGTAATATTAATTTAAGACAAGGTAATCACCATTACTGGGAATTCAAATATTTTGTACCATACACTCCATTTTTTTCGACAATGAATGTAACTGTTTTGCAAACTTTTTCTCGTAGAAATGTCAAAAGCATTTACTACCTACAAAATAGTGTTTGTGTTACATACAGAGTTTGTGTTATACAGAGTGTTATATTTCTAAATACTTAAACAATTCACGGTTGATTGAATTGTTTTAAAATTATCTGTTTGTATAGTTTGGGATAATTGTTCTCAATACAAAAGACTTAAAGAAAATTATATCAGAAATTATATCACAAATGCTGAACTAGTTTTGATTACTTTTTGGTTAGCTGCTGAACAAACTCGTTCTCTTCTTGCAAAATCTCTATACCTTAGTTTGTCCCTTGTATGTTATGATGTCATGATTGTAAACTCTCCTTCCAAGCTACATGCAGTTTTAGGAGAAATGCAAAATGTTAAACCTTTAACGGCAAAATTCCATACGCCTCTAGCACTCGTACACTTGCATGCCTCCTCGATGCTATATAATAGCACCCATCTTTTTTTTGATTTGGAAGTGTTCATTCTTCTTCTGTCAAAACACAGCTCTTCGCTTTGATGCAAGCATATTCAATTTTAAAGCTGTCACTAATAATCATCTACTGCCAAAATGCTATATGGCTTGGTTGAACTGTGCTTTAGCGAATTTAAAGCGTAGCAGTTTTTGTTCTTGCTGATGTAGGGCTTCTTTCCAAACACTTGCTTGTTCTCACAACACACATAATTTTTGTGCGGCTGATTTTTACATGGATTAGTCCACAATTTCACGTAATTTGTCTATTCCAAGGTTACAGTTTGAATCTAAAACATTCTTCATCTATTTAGTCAAATTCGTTGATATACTTTAATTCTTTCGGACAATTAAGGCTACTTGACAGATGACGAATTTTGCAGGAAAAGCTTTGTAGTTGAAGTACGATTATTTTTGGCATCTTCTCAGTTCTCTAGTCAGTCGTACTAAACCTCTAAAGCTCTTTAGACTTTAATGAAATATTTTTCAGGAAATTCGTTAATATTCAGATGTCTATTTCGATACGTAATTACTAAAAAAATCCTATAAATTCAACGTTTCTGCTGGCATTGCAAATAATCTGTCCTTACACATCGATGATGTAACTTTTTGTTTCGCATTCCAGTTTTATCACCGCTTAAACTTCAATAATCAACCATCTTTCATTATATACCAATTCGAAAACCGCCCCTAGTACAATTCACCATTCCGATTGCACCACCACAGCCAATCTGTTTTATCGTCGCTGCTGTACCTTCCATGTGACGTTATTCTATTTTTCACGATAATTTATCTCGAATGTCAATGGCACACAAATTGACGAAATAAATCAACGCCCTCTCTGCGTACGAAAGGAAGGAAGGCTGTTGTCGATGGTGCCCTATTTACCGCAAGAGCGTTGCCAATTTTCGGCTTAAAAGGGTCGCGATGCGGAAAACAAAACGTCGACGTTTCGAACGAAAAGCACCAGGATGCTGTTACCTTTTCCGTTGACGTAGAAAGTTTTTTTCGTCGGTCAATACACGAGTTCGTCTTCCATTTCTAGCACCCTTGTTTTTTTTTTTTGTGAAATACGCGTAAGCTACACCGTTTAAGTAATAATGGATTATAAATCTAACACATTTTAATTGTGTTGAAATATTGAAAAAAAAAAATCAACCTAGTTGCTATATTAAATAGCAAAACCGGCTAAACTGTTGTTATTAGTTTGCTTTTTCATCTGGTCGAACAATAGGACAAGGTCGATAAAAAAGCCGAACAATAGCTTAATGTATTGATGCGATAACGTTGAATAACTTCATTAATGCGTTGGAAAGCTGCGTTTCGATTGTGTGTTGTTGTTCGCTTCCGTCGCTCGCTTTTTTTTCAGGTTTTATTTTCCGTTTTCCGCGCTTCTCCGTCGCACTTACAGATCGGCTTTTGTTATAATTATCTATGTTGATGGAAATTGCAACAATTCAAGTCGAGCGTATCCTTTTTTATTGTAGGAAATTCATGGACAATGAGCGCATAGCCGTGGTGCTTTTATTTGGGCGTTCGTAGGAAAATAATGCTGGGTGGGTATAAACGGATGTGTTATCCTGTACAAGAATGTATTTAGAAACCAATTTTATGAGCTTTTGGAGCTTGTCGTTTCTACGAACTGTTTTCATAATAGCTTCCACATGGTCCAAAATTTCGTTTTGGAGTCGTACTAGCAATACTTATAAGTTGCTACCCTTGTGGTGATCTCTTGCTTTTTGCTCGGCTCAGTACATCACATATTGCGAAAACATTTTGCGTTTAACCAAATCGTCGTCTCCCATAGTTGGTTTTCTGCCTGCTTCGATTCTTTGCTGGTGGCCAAAACAGTCGCAAGTACACTTTGTAATCGCAAAATGCTGCTTAAAAATTTGAGCCAACATTCCAGGGGTTTTCGTCGCTGTTTTGCCCAATTCGAAGCAGAACGTAATGGTGTGTTGCTCAATAGCTTTTCGATAGATAGCGTAGACTATTTGCCGAATTTTATGAACAAATCTGGCTTTTCTGGTGGATTCTTTTAAAGTTATAATCGTATAGTTTCTCCAGTATTCTTTTTTAGACAATTTCTGTCAACGCAAAGAATTCTGAAGCATTTTTACAGTGTCATGATAATTGGACATGATTTCACATCTCATCACAGTTGTTTTTAATAGTTGTGGAAAATGACCAATGTCCACAATAGTCCTTAGCAGTGATAGATCATCATTTTTGTTTTTGATCAGGGTACATGCAATTAATGTCCAGTAACATCAAGAGTAAATTCTAGAAGATGCATTTTACCCTTTCCATTCGTACACAGTCTATGTGATATCTGTGCATGATCACCACCATTCATTCTCCCCAATAATAATCTTATAAGTGTTATTAGGATATTGAGTAATCATTGAGATCTATACATCGAAATCGAACGCTCTAGTTTTGGCAAACCAGCAGCTGGTTTACTACTATCACTTTGTTTTTGTTTCTTAGTTGTTGTTTAGCCTCCATTTTGCATTTTTGTTAGTTTTTTTTGTTGCTTAAACAATTGTCAATAATACTATTGTGAATTCCCTCTCAACTATGTACGGTATAATCGTTATTGGTGGGATAGTGTTGATAGTTTCTATCTGTGACAATTTTCAATTTCAATTTATTATTGTCCTTTCATTTCATTAATAATTTGGCTAAAACAGAAACTAAAACTTCTGAGAGGTTATGTAGAATTCCGGTATGTTAGTAAGAAGTGAAACTTTGACTAACCATATCACAGAGGGTATGCAGAAATTTCCAACTGTTGTGTTCTGTAGAATGGAGCCAAAAACCGCGTCATACTGCATCTCATTCTTTTTACGTACGAGCGCCTTAAACCTTCTCTCTCTCATTTCATTAGTGTTTCAACGTGCATAAATTGAAACTACCTTTATTTAAAAACCAATATAAATACTTTTAAAAACCAATGAACTAGTTTTGCTAGATGTTGTAAATAATTTTTATTTAAAAATTTCATCAAATGTAGCAAACCTTTTGTTTTAATCTTAAAACATTTTGTTTTAAGATTTTAGCAACAAAATTGTTGTTGGCCATTAAACACAGT
The DNA here is from genome assembly GCA_004785975.1 of Popillia japonica. Classification (NCBI taxonomy): domain Eukaryota; kingdom Metazoa; phylum Arthropoda; class Insecta; order Coleoptera; family Scarabaeidae; genus Popillia; species Popillia japonica. The sequence goes on along the minus strand of SMLS01075061.1, from coordinate 26,675 downwards.
GTTCGTAATTTTAATACAATTTATACTATTCATAAGTATAAATTTCTAAATAAAATGTTTTGCTGTCACAGTTTTCTCAGTGCACAAGTACAAGAATTAAAAGTTTGAATTAATTATTTTAATCTCACAATAACCCATATTTGAACATGTTAAAGGCGTAGAAAACTGTAATAAGTGACCATTGGAGATTATGTGTATGTATATGTGTTAAATTAAATTTAACATTTAGTTATCTACCTGGTGAAATGTTATGGTATAGAAGCCTCGTATAAAGATGAAAACAGTTATTTGATGCAATTGCTATTGAATTATTTCTGCAACAACAAGGAGTTGTTTACAGCAGCGAGCAATTGAAACTCTTTATTAGAGATCAGATGACACTCAAGTCCTATTGATGGGTTGGCGAGAATATTATTTTATCTAACTTTATGTTTAGGTTTTTGACGAATAGTACTGTTTCCTCACAAAATTGCAGAAATTGGCCAAAGCATAATCCAAATTTTAGAATTAACGCCAGAAATCAGCAACATCAAAAAATCAATGCTTGATGCGGATTGTTGTGTAACAGAATCATGGGACTTTATTTTTTAAATGAAACTTTAAATCAATACAATTTCTCAGTTGAGGGAGATGAATTGGGTGTCCAGCACGTGCTAGCTTGATTGTTAGAGATGTCTTAAATTAAAATTTTTGATAGGTGAATTGGACGACTTGCACATAAATTGGCGAGCTCGGTCACTGGACTTACCACCCATGTATTCCTTTCTTTGGGGTTACCTAAAGCGAAAATATGTATAGGGAACCAATGAAGAAATGATAAATTATGTAAAAATTCGGATTAGAGAGGCAGTTCCTAGAAATTAATGTTGCTGATAAGGTGATCCACAAGGGAAACAATTAGTCACTGAACTATGGTGCCATAAATTCCTGTTCAGAATTCCCACAAGTTAGTTCTTATGTATTTCAAGGAAGCCATTCCATTTTAGGAAGTTAGATATTTTGTTGTATATTCATGAAAGTATTAATTTCTTTAGAGTTTACGGATCTAGTTATTGGGAGGAAGGTTTAGGTTGAGAAGATATTCTGTAGAATTGAAAGCGAAAGTAAAACGGACAATAATAATAATAATAATATTAATAATAATAATTTTATGCAGGCAAAATGCTGTTACGCACATTGTGCTGGACTCCCGCTTCTCTAGAAGAGGGCCTACCAACTAAAACACCCCCTACTCCTCTAAACAACAAACTGGAACCGTTTACCACATGTCTTCATTTTGTTGTTGTTATTTATTATTTCTTCTTCTTAGTTCGTAAAACATTTCTTATAAAACACGACACCAAATCCCATACGTGCTCCGACTCTATCATCTGCTGTATAATGGAGTCAGATAAAATTTCGCCTATTTCGTTATTTAACGCTTTTCTCCATTCTAACTAACGATTACAAACAAAGAATGTGTGATAGACATCGTCTATTTCGTCAGGACAATACAAAAAAATTTCAGTATCAATTTTTTTTATTCGGTATAAATAATCTCTGAAATACCCATGACCAGTCAGAAATTGTGTCAGAAAAAAATCGACTTCCCCATGGCGTCTGTCTAGCCAAGGCCTAATTTGAGTGATTAACCTCGCAGTCCACCGGGCTCTTAAATCCGCTTCCTAGAGCCTTTGCCACATCATAACAGTGTTTTCTCTTTCATCCACGATTCCAATAACTCTAGGTTTTCGCTTCTTCTTGTACTTACGCTGTCTTTCTTTAGCCATGAGCGCTATTGGAATGACTTCTGATACAACCAGAACTGCTGATTCGGATACCGTGCGAAACGCTGACCCAATCTGAGGGCAGCCCACCTCTGGACTTGCGCTAGCCGCTTGCGGTACATTTCCTTATCTAAAGCATGAGCCCATATTTCACAAACCATACCGCATAACAGAATGTATAGCAGTCAAAAGCAATTCTCTTTTAGTTGAACAGGGACCTCCGGAATTAGCTTTGACTCGACTAAGATTTGTAGTCATTGCTGCCGCTTGATCAGCGCTCTTAAGGATTTGTTGCCAAAAAGAAAGCTTATTATCAATCATAACTCCTAGGTATCTAATAGCTGGGCTTGAGGTAATTTCAACATCGCCCACCCTCATGGGTATAATTCTGTCTATTCTTTTTCTAGTGAGAATAACAATTTCTGACTTGTGAAATGCAATTGTCAAACTATGGCCTAGCATCCAATTATTTATTCTCCTCATTGATTGGTTAATTTTCACCTGTGCCAATTCAAGATTTCGTGCAGTCACAAGCAGGGCAATGTCCTCAGCAATGGAGATAACATCGTCAGGTAATTCCAATCGTAATAATCCATCATATAGAATATTCCATAAGTTTGGACCTAAAATAATATTATAATAATAACTTTTATGATTTTCCGGAAATTGTAATTAAATGATGATATAGACATCATTCAAATTTCTAGATTATATAGGACGAGGCTCATCAAACTTATACACTACTTTGACTTCACACAATAACTGTACGTAGATGTCTTCATCCTGCCACACAATACGCACCGTCTAAACCCTCCACCGTGCAATTTCTATATTTAGACTTTAATATTCTGCCGAATCTAAACGGGAACAACATATTGCGCCCATCGCATCCTCGACCGCTCTTTCCTATTCCGGTTGTATCTCATTTTTTTCCCGTTTTCTCCGCAAGAAAACACATAAAGGAAAACATAGGTTCACCATTATGAAGGAGTTGGGACACAGGAGAAAGGATGTCGAGCGGCATGGGAGCATCGCTAAATGACGAACGTATACGTCGAAGTGCCGTCTAAGGAAATGTAAATAATATTTTTTGAGCGTCGGTTTATGAGACCGAAAGAGCTTTCTGATGTCCTTTAGCGTCGAAGACGGGTTGGGAGCTGGCGCATCTTGTAACAGGAGCGAAAGAGAGAAAGAATGCGATTAGAGTTGAAAGTTTTCAGGTGTTGTTTCGGAATAAGGGAGAGGTTCGATGGTAAGGAAGGAAATTATTGCTGTGTCTGGTCTAGCGGCGTCGTTGGGAATATCAAAGACAGTTTTTGTTGGTCCCTAGATGTTAATAAAGAGCATCGAAGGAAGCTAGGAGAAAAGAAAGTTTAATAACTATATTAGTTTGGATCACAATTTAAGTTTCTTGGGGTAGATCGCGGCTGTTGAATTTAGAACACTTTTACCTCTTTAGATTGAGGATTCTTTATCTCAGATCCGGATGCATTTAATGAGGATGTTTGTTAAAACGATTTTGACTTCTCATGTAGGTACAAACTCACGTATCGCGCGCTTCTTTTGCGCTACAGTAACACATCATAAAACATCGTCACAAAGTCACCTCTTCCTTTTTATTACTTCCCATCATCCGTCCGAGATCGATATCCGATTTTATCTCCTATATCCTGCGAGGTATTCCGGCGGTACATCGTGTATTCCTATTCGATCCGAAACAAAACACAAAAAAAAGGAACAAACAACCAACGAACGCTGGGAGAAAACGTCCATACGATGCACTCTCCTAGGTCGGCTACATCCTGATTCTCGTCAAAAACCGATAAAATATTAACGAAGCATCGCGGCAACGGATCTGCGCTGTTTTGTTCTTGCGATCTTAGTTAACGAACTCTACTACATAATGCAATGCTACCGTTCTTGTCGTACCCGTTAGCGGAAAAGCGCGAGTTTTTCACCTCTCCCTGTTGGTTTTCCACTTTTTTTTCGTGATCCGATTTGATCGTAATACCAGACGGGCTTAGAATTTCCGCGGTGGGTTGTGATAATCTAATCGTTATCTTCCGTAGAACATCGAGTTGCTTCGTGCTTGACAACCAGGTCCATAGGTGTTAGGTGCCTTAAGTAATTTCTTGTGGCCTTATTATGTTAATATTGTGAGACGTTTTAAAGGAGGTATATCATTAATAAATGTAATCGAATATGATGCTGCTTTTAAGAAAAAGACGTAAAAGTTTCTCTTTTTTTGTAAATTGCATTCGTAAAGGAGACCTCGTTGTCCATAATACAATAATCCATCAAATCGGATTGTTTGACTAGGGGTCATGCACAAACTGTGACGGACTCAAGACGCTAGATGTCCTCAGAACTTCCAGCTCTTAGCTCTAATTGCTTTGTTTTTCAAAACTTATAGAAACTGCAATACCACAATCTGAAGCCCGAACTATTCTTAGACAGCATCTGGTGGTCTTTCCGAAAAAAGTTTTCTGGTTTAAATTTAAATGGCGAAAGAAATGTATTTGAAACTTCTACGAGCATCAGTTATTATCAGTGGTAACACTAGTTAGCCAGCAAATCTAACAAAATGCATGCATAATTGCATTTTTGTTCTGGAAGAAGAAAGATCTTTGACTGTAAAAATATGCTGAATCAAAGATATGAATTCTTGTCCACAATTCTTCAGAACAATGCACCCTGCCACTCATAATTTCCCAAAAATTGCAAAAACACCAATAGCTTGGCCGAAACCTACAACCTACAGCAAACTGATCATTGATTGGGTGGTTGGTAAATTGGAAAAAATGGTGGTGGCTGACAACCGACTGAGGTGCTAGAAGGAAGCAATCACGATCTTTTTAGAGGACCATATTCTGGAAGACAGAATATAGAGCAAAAGTACTGCAAGATAAGCTGCTAAAGGTTTTTCCTTCTATTTTTTTTGCATGGTACCATTTATTCAAATTGAAATATACCATATAGAGTTAATGATGCAGCAATTTGTTATATCATCCCAATTAAGCACCAGTTGCTCTGGTCTTGATAATTAAAGATTATCCGATATTTAAGCTCTTGGTGTGTGAATCGGTGTAGAATGAACTACAAGCTCCAATGAACCTCATAGAAAAAGATCTACCCGCCGTTGGATTGGAAGATCGTGGTGGCCATTAGACAAGTCCATTTCGACCACCAATCCATTGGTTACCATATTTTAGGTTTAAATAATCAACCATAATATGAGAATAGTGACTTGAAGCATCGTAGTATGCATAAACCAGACCCCCTGCAAATAGGCAAGCACAATATTTTCTAGGAGCCCGCGAAAATTATATTGAAAAAATTCAATTAAGATAGTCCTGAAAACCTAGGTGGTACAAAGAAAGAACCGATGAGATTGTTGCCAAGAAGACCTCACTAGACTTTTAATGAAACTGCATATTGTTGATGTGCCCTATAAAGCTGTTCTTTGGCCCAAGTACGAGTGTTTTGAAAATTTGCAATCCCAGTTCTAGTTCTGGTTCTGGTACAGCACAATTTATTAATGTTTCATCTCAATTGTTGCAGTTTTTTTTTGTTTGTTTGTATTTATGAATCCGTACTTGCAATTCCAAAATACTGTTAGTAATGATTTAGAAGTGAAAACTCAAGCTGACTCTGATTCTAATAATAGTGCGAATACATTATTTATACCCTCAAAATTCGAAATATACCATCTAGCATGAATAAAAGGCCTTCCCATGACTATTGGCCCTTGCATAAAAACAGAAACAGCAAAGAGAGATCTAGCATTTTATACAAAACTTGCACAACATACATACGTATAGGTATCCATCAGCATCCATAAAGTAGTCGAAATCTATCAATAACTGTTTCGGTTGTCGTATCTGTATCCTGCTATCTACTTGATGACTTAATAAATTTTCCAGTTTTACAATTTACGAGATATACAAAAAAACCTCGACATCAAATAATCGCAATTTTCCCTTTTTTTTGTCGTCTCCTTGGATGTCATAAACATCAACAACGCACAAAGCGCCCGACAAAAAAAGAAAATATTAAATTGTCAAAAACTGACGTCGATTGTTTGTTTATTTTACCCTCGCCCTATTGTTTCCTATTTTTCTTTTTTTTTTTGGGTCTTCGTTCATTTATTTCCGCACCTCTCCTCGCTTTTATTTTTTTGGGAGCAGTTTTTTTCGAGTGTATTTCGTTCTTGTTGCTTTCACCGGGGTTGATATCGGGGACTCGTCAACACGAAAAAAAAATACAAAAGCGAAACGTCGCTTTGTCGCTATTGTTTCGAACGATGCAACTCCAACGGATTGGGAAATTCGTAAGCTGATTTTTGCGTATGCGCGGCTCACTCTAGCGACAGAACTCGCAAAAACAAATCGCATCAAGTTAAAGAGTCAACACTGGACGAAACAATATATGATGCGCATACATTTTTCGTTAGTGTAGATATATATAGATGCATGCGATTAGTAGGTCGATATTTTTTTCTCTTATGAAACGTATGTAGACTATTGTATGTAACACGAGATTTCGAAATAAAACAGACAATCGCATATGGTGGATTTAATGTTTTGGAAAATGTTGCCTCCTATGAAATTGTTTGTTTTCAAAAGGCGGATTTATTGATTCTATAATGCTTTTTTTATAATAGCGTTTAGTAAGCTTACAACGTGGGATTGCTGCTTCTGCTGGTGCGGAAAAAATGACCTCTACTGGTGGAGTGTTGTACCTTTGGTAAAGCTACAATTATTCAGAATAGGAAGGTTGATAGAAGTTTTAATTTCAAATATGTTCAAAGTAGTTGCCATTTACAATAATTTACTTAACCATTATCTCCTTCTCAAATGTTTTTGACCCGAAAAAATAGCCAGACGCCCAATTTTGCGAGTAAGGAGGATATTCTATAATTTTGATTTTGTTTTCCGCTAAATACTGAACAGTTCTTCCTGCTGTATGGGACGATCCGTTATCCTGATGTAACATGATTCCCTTTCTTGGCATTTTACTAAACAAAGTAGGCAAACAATTTTCAACGTACCATTTAGCGGTAACTGTCTTCTGATCTTCTAATTTAATTGCGGCTACTACACCAGTATCTACTTCTAAAAAATACTGCGTACATAACTTTTATCACAGCTCCTTGATTTGCCACCATCGCATCGTAGAGGTTTCCTCATCTTCATGTATCCAGACTTTGCTTTCTTGGCGAGTGTGAACATTAAAAAACGATATGCACGTTTCATCGCCAGTTACAATTTTAGAAATAATATGATTGCCTCCAGCTTTCAACATATCTAAAGTTTGTTGGCAAATTCTAACACGTTCTGGTTTTTGTAAATCTGTCAGATGATGAGGTACAAACCCAGTTGCAACCGTTTTCAAATGTGAATGATGGTGCAATATTGATCCCACTTTCGGGGATCCAATCTTCAGATCATCATCATTGGTAATGCGGTTATCCTCTTCCACGATCTTCTTCGCCGCAGCAATATTTTCCAATATTTTCGGGGTTAACAGCAGTTAATTCCTTTTCTGTTTACAACCGACTTGCAACCTCGTTCAAATTCTTTATACCATCTATAAACAGTAGCCAATGATGGTGCAAAATTCTGAAATGCCGATTGCAAACTTTCCTTGCGCTCATACCACAGCACCACGAAGACGTTCCGGAAGACCCAAAGTGCCCACACCGAATGAGTATTTAAGAATTACATTGATTTCTAAACGAAACAGATGCTTAACAGCTCCAGAATTTCGTGCAAAGCTAAATGAAGGCCGCACAAATCCAGTGTTGCTCACAACCATGAAGAGGCAGTTAACGAAGCTGGATTGCACGGTCGAATAGCCGCAAGAAAACCATTACTATGGTCGCAAAATCGTATGAAACGATTGGAATGGACTAAACAGCATAAAGATTGGGACATGAATATATGGTCAAAGATGCTACGAACGGACGAAAACAAATTTCAATTCTTTGTTACTAATCGACGCACTTTTGTTAGAAGAAGAGCGGGTGAAAGGATGCTGCCGGAATATGTTGCACCAACTGTTAAGCATGGAGGTGGTTCTGTGCTAGTTTCCTTTAATAGCTTCGGAGATCTTCATCGAATGGAAGGAATTTTGAAAAAAGAAAATTATCGAGACATTTTGGAGCACCACGCTAATCCTTGGGGAGTAAGATTAAATTGGTGAGAGGTTTTACTTGCAGCAGAACAATGATGCCAAGCATACCCTCCAACTTTGTAAAAACTATTTGCAAGTAAAAGAAAGAGAAAGTATATTCATAAGTATCGTTTGGCCGCCGCAATCGCCTGACATTAATTCCATTGAGTTACATATTGTTGCAGCAATATTTTTGGGGTTAACAGCACTTAATTTTTTTTCTGTGTGCCACCGACTTGCAACCTCGTTCAAATTTTTTATCCCATCTATAAACGGTAGCCAATAATGGTGCGAGATCCCGAAATGCTGATTTTAAACTTTCCTCGCACTCATATTCGCTCAAGCCTTTCTTGAAATCATAATAAATCATTATCCGAAAGTTCCTTCGTGGTAATTCTAGACCTTGCCTGCGTCTTGGTACCATGTTCTTTTCCTATTCGCTTAGAAACTGCTTGAACTTTCGTACACGGTATCTTCCTCACTGCTCATTTGAGACACGCTAATTCTTCTTTTTCTGGGGCATTGGTAAGTATACGTGGCTATCCTCTTCATCTGTCTACTCTTATTTTGTGAGCAGATGCTTTTGGAGAAGGTCCATTGCAGACATAATAGAATTCTTCGAAGTCTTTTGTTGAATATCATATGAGGTAGAAGGTAAGAGAAATCGACTACCATGGCATCTAATTCTCTTTTCTAGTGTTGTTCATCATTGATTCGTTCATGATCCTTAGTAAGTAGCAAAAATATTCTCATTGACCGGATAAAGTCCGCTAACTTCAAATCCTCTTTAAATATTAAAAGTGGTAAATGCTTTTGGAAATGCTTTACCCACAAGTTCAGCTAATGTCACATAATATTGGAGCAAAAACTGTTCTAGCCAGTAGTTGCATCTTCTGGCTGGTATGAGGATGACAATTTATCCTCAAGAATTCAGTTTTTCTTGCAGCAGTCAATAGCGTCGACGTTTACGTGAAAAGGTTTCCAACTGCTGGTTTGACATATTTTAAAAATAGTCGTTGGTTTGATCATCCGGATGGATTGGCAGCTCTGATGCTAGCTCGTCGCTGAATCGATCTTTCTCGCCAATTAGCTTTGCTTTAGCTAAATCTTCAGATGGACGTTGAAGAACCATGTACAAAGAATCCGAGAAAATTAGTAAAACGCTTTCCTCTCTTTTTTTTCGCACTCGCACTCACGAAAAGATATCAAAGCTAATTTAAAGCTAGACCAAATTGCTGGGCGTTCTCATCCGACTGCCCTATATATACATACCTACTCCTTTCTGAGATGAAATCCACATTGAAAAAGAAATATAAAAAGAACTACCTACAGCGTTAGAGAGCGACTTTCACATCAAAATAGGAACGCTAAGAATATCAGAAGGGTATAAAAATGGAAGCGAATCGACGAAATGAAAAACCTCTTTTAATTACCGCGTTTTTTTGCCTTAATAAACATATCTTTTGTTCGTGGATTTTTCTCTTGTAACGTTTGAATCAGCCGTGTCCGTGTCTGCCGAGAGACTCGCTCTTACCTTAATTCTCTTTCTCGCTCCTTTTTCCTCGCTGTATCTCCCGCGACTTCCTCATTCTTATGTTAGCGCTGAAATTTCTGCTTAACGGCCATAGGAAAAAGAAACGACGGGGCATATTACAGTCGTAATATCGTTTTAAGACGACCTGCTTAATGATATTTGTTGAAAAGGAGTTAATAATTAAAATAGTAAAAGAGGTTTTTCTGTGCTCTTTAAGAGAATGTAGGTGGTATTTCCTTTTTAATTGCGTCCTAAGTTTCAAACAATGTTATTTTGATGAAATTAATTTCAAGTTTAATTAACGGTTTTAGCAGCTTTAAGAGTATACTCAGGTTTTGTACTTTTATATTTAAATTTTCTTTTTTTGTTTGGTTATTCTACCTTCTCAAGTAACGGGCGAGGTAATTTTTATTTTTAATATGCTTCAGATATGTTTGTATGTACAAGCGAAGATTAATTATACTGATGATAGATTAGGTTTTTGACAAATAACTAGATATAAACGTTTCAGTTGAAAAAATAAAATGTATTTTCATTTTTTATTTATGCATTTGTTTGTTAATTAAAATGTTTTTTCTTTTTTTTTAGTTGCTGTGGAATACTATCGTTTGTGTTTGGTAAGTTAGTGGCTTTCTACATACAAAATTTTGCTTTATTGTGTTTACTTCGGGTGTAATATCTTTACTTTGAAGGTACCTCACAAAATGATTATTAGAAATTATTCTCTATAAAGTTGTATCAATAGATTTGCTGAGATAATCAATTATATATGCTTTCTTCACTTGATGGTCAATAAAACTAGATTAAATAATTTTTTAATTAATTAATTATTTTATTTTATTTATTTTATTTTTATTTTACAAAAAGGAGGTCTCCCAACAGACTAAGAAGTCCAATTACAGGGAGACACAAATTTTACATAGTTTTTATATATGTATACGTAATGAAGGCGTTATCAACTTAAACATTGTAAATGTCATAAAGAGAAAAAAAAAGTAACTAACAAATTAAAAAAAAAGAAAAAAAGACCCTTGCATTACAACCTTAGCACACATCACGCAACAACAACTTCATCCTACCCTTAAAAGCGTTAATGGTATAATTACATAAGTCAATATAAGGATTTCTACTAGTGGTGAATTTATTTATTTATTGACCTCCAAATGCAAAATTATGTGAATTTAGCAGATTCGTCTTAAGCTATGTTATTTTCTGTAATGTAATGACTTTCTAATTTATTGTCTGTACCAATGCGTTAAGACTGTGGAAGTACCATTGTATCAGCCGGATAATGGTCTAAGTGATTTTTTTTTGGTTTTTTGTAATGCTTCAATATGGCACTAACTATACATATTTTAATCGTCAATTAACAGTTTACATTTCCGTATGGGAGGGGATGACTTTTTGGATGAAACACAGGTTTTTAGATAAAGAAATCATTTTATTTTTCAACATAATCTCCTTTGATATCTTCCTTTCTTTCTCCAACATTTCTCAAATTTCTTTATCCCTTCCAAAAAATAAGATTTGTCGAGGCCATCAAAATAGGTATTTATTTGTGTGATGATTTCATCGTTGCAGTCAAATCTCTTTCCGCCAAGCCAGTCCTTCAGATTTGGGCAAAATAAATACATAGTCACTCAGGGCTAAATGCGGAGAATAGGGCGGATTTGGGAGCAATTCGTAGCATTCATTGTCCTGCTGGAAAAGAACTTTTTTCTTGACCAAATGCGGTCGTTTTTTTTTCAAGTCGTCATTAAATGGACCCAATCAGTTGGAATAATATTCGCCATTAATAGTTTTACGCTTTTGAAGGTACTCAATGTGGATTATACCGCATGCTTCCCAAACAAGGGCCGTCATGACTTTATTGGCTGACAAACGAAGCTTGGCCTTCTTTGGCGCCGATTCACCTCGAAAAACTCACTGTTTTGTCTCTGTTGTGTTGTGGTGGATCCACGTTTCGTCGTCGGTTACGAAACGCCGCAAAAACTCGCCCATATTGCGGAAAAACAACGCCAAACACTCCTGCGAAATTGGATACCCAATTGATGATTCAGTATTGAAACCGCTGAGCCATATGATATGCCTATAGCTTCCACAATCCCTCGCACTTTCAATCTCCAATCGGCCAACATCATATCGAGAATTATTTTAATTGTTTCGAGTGTAGAGACCTCAAGTGGCCGTCCAGAACGTTCGTCATTTTCCGTGCTTGTACGGCCACAACAAAATTCTGCAAACCAATTTTTTACCATTGAAATTGATGGTGCATAGTTCCTATAATACTTAGTCTTGGTTTGAGTGACGTTTTTCTTTCCGAAAAAAGTAATGCTTAAGTACAGGGAATTCCCTTTTTTCCATTTACTTTTCAAATCACGCGATAGTCTGTCTTCACACATTTAAGCAGATCTAACGTAATGAATTTCTTCAGTTTGGTTAACAGAAGAAATATTTACGAGTAGGTACCCAGTATTATGTAATGATAGTTGGCTGAATAGCAACACTATATCAATTTTAATATAGCCTACACTTTGCTGTCAAATAACTCATCGTGTGAAAATGCGGTGTCTTAAACTTGCTATCCAAAAATTCTTACAAGACTGGAATTATGGTGCAACCAATCTCTTGCATTTGAAGAAGCTTGCATAATATTATGAGAAGCATTATGTCCACATTACAAAAAGCTAGAGAGAGATTAGGGGCTTGGAGTTAATCCTAGAAGGCGCCCGCTAACTTTGCCCACCTTATGAGGCTTAACATCTTTGAGAGCGGCTCCTTAATGTGGCTGCGAGCTGTAGGATTCTCTGTACTCAGCACTAGAAACCTTAGACTGAGGATTCTTCCTCAATGTTCTTTGATTGAATTGTTAGTCAAAAAGTTAGGAAAGGAAAGAATATGTCGACGTAAATATTTTTGATAGTTCCAAGGTTTATGTCATTTTAAAGGTTTAATTCACGCTACAGAATTCTTAAACATGGTAATGTCTTTAATTAAATATTTTTCTAAAACTAATCTTCAAAATAGTAGTTTCAAAAAGCATCAATAGCGTCAATTCCTGGAGCTTTATTTTGATTAGGAATAACGTCATCATGATTATCCTCCCTCTTACAGAATCTTCATTTTAACCATTGCAAGCACATGTAGCAATACATCCCTACATCAATACCTTGAAATTTGACAAAACAGTTGGTTGAAGCATTTATTAAAATCTGTTATCTTATGATACTTTTTTCCACTTCTAGGTCAATTATAACACTTTAAATTCGATTAAAAATCAATTTATTCCAGAACTTTTACAAATTTATTAGGTTTTCGTTACACAACTTCAACAACTAGCCATGCCTATCAACAAAATTATCATCAGACAAAGAAATTGAATGATATGTAGGATTATGTTTACAATATCGTGGACAAATTAAGATATTTTTTTTAAATGTAACTTTATAATCAAAAAATCCTTATACCACTGTATTCTTTATCAAGCTCTAACAATTCTGTTCAAGGACTAGGAAAAACATGGCAAAAAACCTAGTCAAGGGCTTAACTTGATAAAATTCAGGCGTGATTAGGTGATTATAATAAATAATACTTAAATTTTCAATGTATGTTCTAAAATTTGTTATGTCGTAGTTCTTTAGAATGCTTAGACAAAGCAGTTTCTGCTGTTATTATGCATTACAGTGTATTGATGATTAAGAAGTCTAGTCTAGTCTGATCTACGTAACATTTATTACAGTCTTTTCATTCTAATTTATATGCATTACTTTAATTATCTTTTTTAATCTTAGTTTTTAAATTTGTACATAATTGTTACTGTTATTGTTTGTCAATATAATATTTATGTCTGATTTTTTAAATTCGTATTTAATTGTGTCACTTACATAAGTCGTTTTTGACCTAGAAGTGGAAAAAAGTATCAGCAACATAAGATAAGTATACAGGGTTGCCCACTTGGTCTTCGTTCGTAAACAGTACGTTTAGTATTGATTTTAACGGAAAATGTTAAAATGCATTTTTATTCGAACGTTTGCCGTTTACAATGTAAAAATATTTCAAGTTCCCTGAGGAGTTCGATTTCGTCTGTACAGGACCGGACTCAGTTTTTTTAAATGGAACACCCTATATATTTTTATAGTTTTGATATGTATATCGAATTTTAAGTCAATGTTGTTAAGACTTTTATCTGCAAAAGTCAACTCGTTTAGGAGAAAAAACATGTTTTCTAAAAATTCCCACCGGAATTACTGTTCATTCAAAAAATCGTATCTACTCAATCGTTGACTAAATATTGACCAAATTCAAGATTATCATAACCTAGAAAGTGGTATAATTTTTGGTATATAGATTTTTAACGAAACTTTTTGTAAAAGGACTTTATTGATATTCCTTTGGCAACCACAGAAAAAGTGGAAAAAATGATTTTTTTTAATGGAACCACCTGTATATTTTATCAGGAATGAATTTCTTTAAAAATTTACTACGATTTTTGTTAAACATGTCCTATACCCAAAGGCAATAGTTTCTAACATTAATTAAACATTAATAACATGTTGCTCAGAAATTTTGCTGGTCTTTTAAATTATGAGTTAAAATTAATAACGTATACACACTATTTATAACTACAAAATGCTTAAAATCAATTTAAAATAGCTTCAAAAACCCCGTCATTATTTTCTATACACAGCCTTACACGATTTGTAAAACTTTCGTTAACATTTTGTAACATTGCGGGGGTTATTGACCTGAAAGCTTCATGTATTCTTTCACATCGTCGGAAGTTGTAGGCTGTTCTTGGTATACGCGCTCCTTGACATATCCCCACAGAAAGAAGTCAATTTTGGTAATATCGGGTGACCGGGGTGGCCAGTTCACAGCTCTTCCTCTACCAATCCATCTCTCGGGATATGTATTGTTCAGACAGGTTTTTACTACCATCCCGTAATGGGCAGGAGCGCCGTCATCCTAGAACCACATGAATTGACGCACTCTCAATTGGATATCTTCTAGCAAAAAATGTAAGTAAGTTTGGCAGTTTGTGTCCATCTAAAAAAAGGGTCCAACGACGTATTGACCAAGAATTCCACCCCACGTATTTAGCGACCACCTGTGCTGACGGTGAATTTCTCTTGATAGATGTGGGTGTATATCAGAATAATGGTGGTAATTGTGCCTGTTCATAAACCCGTCATTATGGAACGTTGATTCGCCGTAAATAAAACAAAATTAAAAAAGTCTCTGTCTAATTGTGCATTGGCCAAACAACTAAAATCTGAACGACCTAGAAGATCATCTCCGATAAGTTTGTGGTGCTTTTGAAACCGATATGGATGAAATTTTTCGTTTTTAATGGTACGCCAAACTGATGTCCTGCTAACTTCTGCAATGTCCCCAATTTGATTAGCACTTCTTCTTGTGTCTTCAACTAAGGCTGCCATTATTATTGCTTTATTGTTCTCACTTAGAACTAATTTGTCACGTCTAGGTTTCGAATATGCCACATTTCCGCTAGATGACACGAATCTTTCAAAAAGATTCTCAAATGCTGATACGTCTGAATGGCGTCGATCGGGATACTTCTCTTTGTAGACACGCGTAGCCAACAACGGATTCCTTAGGCATTCACCAAGAATGAAAACCCTATCGACTAATTCATTATTTGGAAAACGTGACATTTTCGGTTATATTTTGGTCTCTTTGTGCAAATCGGATAGTATAATTTGTCCTATAAATTATAATTAAACGGACATATGTATGTATAATATGTTGTTTTCGCATTGCAACTATTATTTTCATGGCAACTACGATTCAAAAGAACAACGAACTTTCTGAGTAAGTAATGTTATTAATGGTAATTATCCTAGAAACTATTGCCTTTGGATATAGGACATGTTTAACAAAAATCATAATAAATTTTTAAAGGAATTCATTCCTGATAAAATATACAGGTGGTTTCATTAAAAAAAATCATTTTTTCCACTTTTTCTATGGTTGCCAAAGGAATATCAATAAAGTCCTTTTACAAAAGTTTCGTTAAAAATCAACATACCAAAAATTATACCACTTTCTAGGTAATGATAATCTCGAATTTCGTCAATATTTAGTCAACGATTGAATAGATACGATTTTTTGAATGAACAGTAATTTCGGTGTTGTTGCTTTTCTCCTAAACGAGTTGACTTTTGCAGACAAAAGTCTTAACAACATTGACTTAAAATTCGATATACATATCAAAACTGTAAAAATATATAGGGTGTTCCATTTAAAAAACTAAGTCCGGTCCTGTACAGACAAAATCGAGCTCCTCAGGGAACTCGAAATAGTTTTACATTGTAAACGCCAAACGTTTGAATAAAAATGTATTTCTATGATAAAATCAATACTAACCGTACTGTTTAAGAACGAAGGCCAAGTGGGCAACCCTGTATAAAGGTCATCAAAATACATATATCTACTTATTAAAATCTGTAAAATTATTACAGACGTGATCAATATTTTAAACAAGTTGCATGACGGTTTTGCAAAATTCTCGTTTGACAAGGGGCAGAGACTATAATTTTTTATTTTTTCCTCCAGAAAAGCGAATCTGGAAATATCACACCCTATTTTATCTCTCTAAAAGAAACAAATACGCTTTATTGCTGAAAGTGCTTTTGTGATTTTAATTAATTCCACAATATACAATACAAGTACAAAAGTACACAATTGCAAAGAATATTGACAATTCATTGATAATGTAGCGATAATGAGTTTTATTTACACTTTTCATTCTATTGATCAAGCCATGTAAAAATTATTTATTGCACGGATCAGTTTGTATTCCGCATTCATTGAATAAACGAATACTTAATACGAACTCACAAAAGCTTTCAGGTTGTTACGCTAACGAACAAGCTGACATTTTCAATAGAAGCATCACGCAAAGGTAATCGAAAACTTGCTGTACCACCGTAGTAAGTTTAACAGCTACGAGAATACGTAGATTACGTTGAAGGAAGACGGAAAATACATTTTTTCACACCGAAAAAAGTAACCGCAGTATTGATTTGTATCCCGTGCTTTTATAGGATATGTTTAAATTTTCAAACGAGGTAACGGATGTAAAATATGAAAGAGACGGAGTTACTTTTGGCACTCGAAAAGCAAAGCGCTAGCTTCGAACTGAATAAATTACGAGGTAGTATTCAGTTTTTTGTATCACTTCATCACGGCTATAATAGAACGGGTATAAACTTCCTGATTGTTACGTTGACATAAAACTGTCAAAACTGTCAAAATAAATGCATTCAGTGATATGTTTACATTTTAGGTGAGAATTTTTAGTTTAGCATCCAGTATAGGGAGGACAAGTTACAATTATTGAGAATAGAAAGGCATAAATATGTTTAAAATAATGCCATTTACAATAATGCACTTAACCAACTTTAGGGATACCATCAAAAAGTACTTAATTAAAGGCGATGTCAATCTTTTTTTCTGACTGGAACCTTTTCCCTCTCAAATGCTTTCTTAGCTCAAAAAATAGCCAGATGTCACAAATCGCCCAATTCGGTGAGTAAAGACAATGTTCTATAAGTTTGATTTTGTTTTCCGCTAAATACTAAACAGATTTTCCTGTTGTATGGGCCTATGCGTTATCATGATGTAACATTATTCCCTTTCTTGACACTACTGAATACGGTAGCCAAACAATTTTCAACATACCATTTAGCGGTACTCCCTTCTGATCTTCTAATTTAATTGCGACCACCACACCAGTATGTACTTCTAAAAAATACTGCGTACATAACTTTTATCACTGCTCCTTGATTTTCCACCATCACATCGTAGAGGTTTCTTCATCTTCATGTATCCAGACTCTGCTTTCTTGGCGAGTGTGAACATTAAAAAACGGTATGCACGTTCCATCCCCAGTTACAATTTTAGAAATAATTTGATGGCCTCCAGCTTTAACATATCTAA
The DNA here is from genome assembly GCA_004785975.1 of Popillia japonica. Taxonomy (NCBI): domain Eukaryota; kingdom Metazoa; phylum Arthropoda; class Insecta; order Coleoptera; family Scarabaeidae; genus Popillia; species Popillia japonica. The sequence goes on along the minus strand of SMLS01075061.1, from coordinate 9,239 downwards.
AGTTTGTTGGTAAATCCTAACACGTTCTACTTTTTGTAAATCTGTCAGATGATGAGGTACAAACCCAGTTACTACCGTTTTCAAATGTGAATGATGGTGCAATATTGATCCCACTTTCGGGGATTCAATCTTCAGATCATCATCATTGGATGGGTAATGCGGTTGTCCTCTTCCACGATCTTCTTCGCCGCAGCAATGTTTTCAGGGTAAACAGCAGTTAATTCCTTTTCTGTTTATAACCGACTTGCAACCTCGTTCAAATTCTTTACACCATCTATAAACAGTAGTCAATGATGGTGCAAAATCCTCAAAATGCCGATTTTAGACTTTCCTTACGCTCATACTACAGCACTACGAAGACGTTCCGAAAGACTCAAAGTGACCACACCGAATGAGTATTTAAGAATTACATTGATTTCTAAACGAAACAGATGCCTAACAGCTCCAGAAAATCGTTCACAGCTAAATGAAGGCCGCGCAAATCCGGTGTCGCTCACAACAGTGAAGAGGCGGTTAAAGAAGCTGGATTGCACGGGCGAATAGGCGCAAGAAAACCATTACTATGGTCGCAAAATCGTATGAAACGATTGGAATGGACCAAACAGCATAAAGATTGGGATATGAATATATGGTCAAAGGTCCTATGAACGGACGAAAGCAAATTTCAAGTGTTCGGTACTAATTGACGCACTTTTGTTAGAAGAAGAGCTGGTGAAAGGATACTGCCGGAATATGTTGCACCAACTGTTAAGCATGGAGGTGGTTCTGTGCTAGTTTCCTTTAATAGTGTCGGAGATCTTCATCGAATGGAAGGAATTTTGAAAAAAGAAAATCATCGAGACATTTTGGAGCTAGTCCTTCGGGAGTAAGATTAATTGGTGAGAGGTTTTACTTGCAGCAAGACAATGATGCCAAGCATACCTCCCAACTTTGTAAAAACTATTTGCAAGTAAGAGAAAGAGAAAGTGTCCTCATAAATATGGTTTGGCCGCCGCAATCGCCCGACATTAATTCCCCCGAGTTGTTGTGGAATAAGTTCGAAGGAAGTGTACGGCACCACTGTCCAACATCCTAGAAGCTACTAGTGAATGCCTGGCAAACTATACCAGTAGATATCCTGCAAAAACTAGTCTCACAATTGCCACATATTTGCAATACAGTATGTAACAACACAGTCCAAAGGCGGTTACTTTCAAGAATAATAAAATAGTAAATATTAACGGACGTAGCCGGTCTAAAGACCGGACAAGAGGACCGTCAGAACTACCCCACATGGAACCGCCATTCATGGCACAACTTCAGTTGGGGTTCGAGCTGTCTTTTCTTATTTTTTTTTGCCGAGTTTTCCCTACGTTCCCCATCCACCAGGCGATTAGGGGTTCGGGTTGGCACTAGACATCAACACTGCCTGTTCCAGAGTTGTTCTGTTCGACTGCCTTTCAAATTCTCGCTCTCTTTTTGCTTCATGATAGCTGTTACCATGGTGTCTATCACTCTCCAATTCTTCCTGCTGGTTATCACGATGTTTATTATCGTATCCGGTGTCAGTGGGCCGGTCAATTTATAGGCTGTTTCCCTGTGAAATAGTAAATAATACTCCATCCTATATTCTTATTATACATATTCTTGTCTTTTATAAGAAAAAATATGTAGCAGTTTAGTGGAGTTTCCGAGGTGATCCCTCATTTTGGGCCGGTAGTGTATATACTAGCAGATTCTATTTCTCAGGATATTATCCTCTAATTGCTAAGACATTATGCTTAACAACTTGGAAGCGCAAATGTTTGCTTTATCAGCTATAAACTGCTGTACAATACATTAATTAATAATACCGGGGTCAATAGAGTCATCAATCTGCGTCGTTATAGCTGACGCTGAATGTCATTTCGTGTCGATATGTCAACATAATATTGTTGGCGCAGTTGTAGACATAGGATGTCAATAGATATGCTTCGGGAATGATAAGTCGCCGCGCAAGTTAAATTGATGTTAATGCTATTATGCTAGCAAGTTCGAAGTGGTGCAGAAATGGTGGATGCGCCGGTATTATTATGATTTCTCGCATTGTATTAAAATGAATAGACGTATTACGTGAAATTCAATTCTTTCGTTCTCCTTTTATATATCTCTCTATTTGAGCAGTTAGCTTTTATTGTTATCTAGAAACTCAAAGCGACCTGACATTTCTAAGCCATCGATACATCTTCGTGTTTGACACTTGCACAATATACACTCCCTTCTTATTGTCCTTCACAGTTCGATATCTCCGGCATTGATCTAACCGAGGTTAGAATAAACCGCTCGCGGTCAAGTCATTTCGTCAATAAACCGATGACACGGCCAGTGGATATCCTCGTAGAAGAGCTGACTGGTCGGATTTACAACCGTTTCTCTTCGTTCGCTTCACTCATTGCGGCCGTACGTATTTTACCGACCTCTCTGTCTACTTTATATGTAAATTCGTCCTTCGTGTAATATTTTCTTCCTGTATTTTATGGTCGGGCGTAATTCCTTTCGTGGCCTCTGAACGCGCGATAAGATAGTTACTTTAATGCAATAAAAATAAATCTGCGTACACAAAACGGTTATGTATAACCGCTGGCTGGTCGCGTTAAGAAAAATATGTTTATTTTTATTAAAGTGGGGGAAGGTTGAAGTCGTTTTGTAAAATTTATTGCTACACAAATTCAGGAAAGTGATATATACTTATGTGTATGTTCGGGTTGAGTAATGCGATCGTTGTCGTGAATTTTATACGCGATTATATGTTTGAGGATCTGCTGTTCCTGTTTTATCTTCCATCTGCGAATACTTTAATGCTTTCTACTGCAGTATTATTTTTAATATATTTTCTTTTGAATGTTTTCTTTGTTTTTTTTGTTGGTTTCAAACGAGATTTATTTACGACACTCTGACCATATCAATCCAATTAAATTATTGCAACTTTATTGAAAAAAGCAGGTTTTGTTACATTCCGAGAAAAAAATTAGATATAACTCATTCTCATATTGGTTGTATTGAAATCTAACGCCAATAATGAGATTAGCATCATTGTCATCATCAATGATATCATTAAAGCTTGCCTTTTCCCTTGAAAATCAGTGGAATCGGAAGTGGTGAGGTGGTTACATCAAATGATCCAAAGTCTAGAAACTTACCAACAGATTAGAATAGATTTGATTAAGGTGTGATACTTCACAGTGATCCATTTTGCTAAATTTTTTATAGTTTTCTATGTAGTCCCCTCATTTGATCTAATGATCTGATTTCTGTTCTTCTGGTGCAGTTAGATGTCATGCTTTTTGGACGTTGATCTTTCATCCCACCCAACTAACAATTCGCTATTCTGGTTTAAACTTACTGTTGCAATATATTGCAGGTGTAAAATTCTGTAAGGACACGTAGCTGTTCCTGCTTAGTTCTAGCATGGCCTTTGCTCTTTACTTGTTGAAATTTCCAAATAATGCTTTGGAACGTCTTTAGCCAAGAACATTCTTCCATAGGGATGCTCTATTCATTCCTATGCCATAGAAGCTGTTAGAAACTCGAATTCGTGATGTTATTTCACGGTCTGTGTACCTACTAAAACTTCAGTAGGTAACACATTACAGGGCGAATGGTCGTATCGTTTCTCTCCTAGCAGATCAATTTGTTATCGCTGCGTTTTAGGGGGGCGGTTTGATAATTGGTTTCCTATGAAAGAAAAAAAAATTAGTTTTGCAACGTAGTTTATTTTTTGACATAGTCCCCTCGCCGCAGTATGTGGTGCATCTTTAATGCTTGTTCTGTCACGCTTAAACTCATTTACTCAAAGTCGAACATACTCATAAGGATTTCCTGTTTTTCCCCCTGTTTTTCCTTCCAGACAAAACAATTGAATCACACCACGAATTCCACTTTATCCATTTTCCACTATTGCTAAAAACACTGTTTAAGTAACTGTCACACAACGAATTAAGGCTAGTTCATAGCCCTCCGTTTGTACGTTTGCGTTTATACGTTAACGGATGAACATTTTTTTGCGGTTCATAGCGTTGCGTCTGTAACGTACGTATATTGACGTATGAATTTCCTATACTAACCGTTTTGTTGTGACACGTCTAACCTCACTTTTTTCATGAACGAAAGAACGGAAGCGTACAAAGTTCAACCTCGGTCAACTATATCTGCTAGCGGATAGACTGTGAAGCACATAACAATAACGTTCTGTGATTGGTCAACGTATAAACGCAAACGTACGAACGGAGAGCTGTGAACCCACTTTTACTGCCAGAATGACTTAAAACCAGAGAATATTAACTTATAGGAATGACACTTTATGACTACATACATATACAGATCACAGTTACGCCCTCTGTTAGTGTGTGAACCAAGTTAGTTATAAAACCATTCTCGTATTTTGAATTTGCTACAAAAGAAGCTCTCTTCATCTACATTTTAAGCGTAAAAAAAGCAACCTTGTCTGAGGGGAATGAAGTTACCGATAGTACTGCCAACAAATAAGTTTTAGTTCTCAGCCATAGATGACCAAACCAAACACATTCGCTTCCACATAATTCAAAATTCACATGATACCACACATGGCCAATATTATACATAAGACCAACAATTTATTTCGTATAAATCTTTTTACAGTAGTTAAAGTGGATGTGTCACCTGTCTTCTTTGCTACTTTGATTACTTAGGAGTCATTATATACACACTTAACGAAGCCGGTTAATAAGTTTCCAATTTGCGGATTTTATTGGTTCTAATTAAACACTTTTTTCATCTCTGTTCGGTGTAACTGCAGCAGATTCCAAGCTGCCGAGTGTGGTGGGTACCGTATTACTTGTCTAGCTACCACTACAATCCTTGTAGGCTATTTTTGTTTGTATAAATTGTGCTGACTGGCCTTGTTACAGGATTAACTTGCTGTTTAAAATTCTGGATCCATCGGCAAGCAAATCTCCCAGGAAAATTAATACTTTGCTTGAAGAATTCTTAGAGAATTGAACTCCGAATTCCTCCACCTTCCAGTCTCATTACGTCATCGCTCAACCACCACCGCCATATTCTTTTGAGGTTGGCAATCGACAATTCCACATCTATTACTAACAAGTCGGTTATATAAGTTTTTTGATTCCCAGTTTTTCGAAGCTTCTATGTATAGTAACAGAGCACATTTAGTCAACGTTGACGGCTTATCCATTTTCCTGGAAGTAATTTACAAAAAAATGTAGTCTCCTAAACTGATGATAGCGTTCGTCATCCAATTCTCTTCCCTGTCCTACTCCAGTATCATGCTGGAGTTGAAAATTGTCTCACACTCCACTAGAGCTATTGAGTACAAAGGCAATATTATTGCCACAACCCCTCATGAATGAGGAATTCTTGTTTGACGGTGAGAGAGCAAGTGAACATACTAGAGAAGAGGTAGGAGTGCTCTTTCTAGCTGGCTCGGAAATTTATAAACAGGTGAAGTCTTAATGACAGTTATTGTTGCCAAGATTCCACTGTATTAAAAAGCTTTCTCCGTTCAAAGAAGAAACGAGCTGTCCTAAGCCTATGTACTCGTAAGACTTTTCTGTTTTATAAGATTATTTATTTTCATATATTTCCAGAAAAGTACCTTTCAATGATTTTTTGCGAAACAATTAGGCGAGGTCGTAGCTGTAAGGTAAATATATCAGTACTACACTGTACACCATTCAAAACTTTGTTTACAATTTCACACATAATCTCTCAGTTTCCAATTGAAATCGTTCCAGACTACACGTCCTTTATTATAAACTAGATTTTCAAGTCTTTATAAGTGTGCCAGTGCTTAAACTTTGTTGAAACGACTTTCCACGGTTAATAATAAGCATTAAGGTGGCGATTTTTAGTGCTTTGTGTTTTGGTGGGTCCCTATAACAATGAGCCGCCGACCGCTTACCGAAAGGGAATTCGAAAGAGGAGCAAACAGATTATTTGAAGGTGATTGGAGTGATGACGAAGAAGATCTATTTCATTGCGAAGATTCACCAGATGAAAATTATAGTCCCACAGACAGCGACACAAAATCTACCATATCTACTCACGACTGCTCTAGTGATGATGAAATGGCGGCAAATGAAATATACCATGACCACGAGATTATCCAGGAAAGGAATGAGGTACTTGAAAATGAAAACTTGTGTACTCCTTCTGATGGTGTAAAATTTTGGACTAGCAGTAATCTACAATTTACTTCAATATTTCTCATTCCCCAAAATGTACCAGCTATTTCTTATCTACCCAAAGAAATGAAGGAAATCGACGTATTCTTGAAGCTTTTCCCAAGAAGTCTAATTATTCGAATTGATTGCACTAACGCCAGATTGAAAATAGTTGAGAAAGTTACCAAGAAAAAGAGAATAGAAACAGATTTTTATGAAATAACAACAACTACTGGTCTAATAATGAATCATTGGGCAATAACAAAAAGCAATATCCAGAGATCGTTGTAAATTGTTATTATCCAAAATGTACTTCAAGGATCCAGAAAAACCTAACGGTTTGGGAAAGATAAACTATATCGAAGAAGTAGTCAACTCTCTCAAATACATACATACACCTTTACCAAAATATCGTTCTGACTCTACTTCTCAAAGTATTGACGAATCTATGACGGAATTCAAACGACGATCTTCGCTCAAGCAATACTTCCCCTTAAACCAATCAAACGAGACAAAAAGATTTGGGACGGTCCGGTTCACTCACAGGATATGTTTATGATCTAAATATTCATGCTAAAGAAATGGATGTTTATGAAGAGACATGGAGAAAGATGGACTAGCAATTAGTAATTGCTTCACTGATGAAACTGCAGTTGTACAGCGAACTATGAAAGATGGAACGAAGAAAGAGTTCCATTGTCTAACAATGCTGAAGTTTTACAATGAACACATGGGAGGAGTGGATTTAACAGATCAAACTGTTGGGTAATACGATTTTGATGTGTAACATACCATTATGCAAAACATGCTGCACTTCGTATCATCTGCACTAATGCGAATTACGTGTTTCTCTATATTACTTTTGTATGAATAAAATTATATTGAAGTCTAACGGGTTTTATGTGTCCCACCCAAAGTGTCTAATGGGATGCATAGGTGCCGGCCCTTATTGCATAAGGGGCATACATAACCTACATTTATAAAATTAACATTTCTTGTGTTTATTGTCAATATGCAAGTAAAATATTAAATAAAAACTAAAAAAATTAATGCAAAATAAATTCGGTTCCAAAGGGTTAAGGCTGCCTTGAGTAGGTCGGTATGGCTAGGTTATATGTCCAGTTTGATTAGAATTATTAGTAATAGTAAGAATGTGTTCCTTTTCTTCCTAAACGACCGATTATGGCTTTTATAGATGCTGTAGAGAAGTTTTAGACATCTATTTTAAGCGAACAATGAACAAATTCCTTTCTATTCTACTAAAGTTCATTGGATATCATACTGTCCTAGTTACTATATTACTATATACTTACTGGTTTAATTATAAGCTATTGTTACAGCTGTAAATAACATCTATTAAACGAAAGTAAACGAACACTCTATTCATTTCGTAAATACAAACCGTAGGAGGAGACTACGTCAACGTTTCATTTTCGAGACCTCAATTCATACCGAAAACAAAACATCCATCTGACCGTGTCACCTACGTAGCACACCTTTCACCGGTCTAAATTTAATTTCACCTCTTTTAATTGATTCGAAACAGCGGCCTTCAACTGATGCGAACTCATGCGAAAGTTTTCCGATATCCTCCAATGTTCCTACGCCTCTATCGTTGGCGCGTCCTATGTTGGTCGCCATAAATAAAACAACTCCCGTACGATTCTTAACGCTCCGTTGGGCGACTGTCAACCGCATCAGCGTTTATCAACATCCTTTTTGCCCTCGCGCGACTAACCTTCAGACAGTTTGTTCGCTGAACAACGCAGTACACCTGCGATGGAATCTTCGGGATTGTTTTCGCAGGGAATCGATAACCCTTCTCACGACTGGGAAAGTAGGATACATGTTGTACAGGCATTTTGTTTAAGCGCGGCGTGTGTACGTATAGCACCTTAAATAAATGATGTGAAGGTTTATCAAGTTTAATTAAGGTGTTCTGTTTGAGTTTGATGTGTAATCAATTTAGTACAATAGTAATGTTTGGTGGGAATAATGGAATTTAGAAGTTTGAATACTTTGATAAAACTATTTGATTTATATTTTTAAGGCTTCAACAGGAAGTCTTTGCTTTCATGCGAGTTAAGATAATGGAAAGATATATTTTACCAATCTGATAAATACTATGAACTGTACTGCCTCTGCAAAGAACGTTTGTGGTTGTAATAATCCCTCGTAAAATTAAATTTGAAGATCTACATAGACTTAATTATTTAGAACTATTTGGTGGATTTTGGGCATCTATTACGTTTTGCCAATATCACGACTATACTTTTGGGAGAGACCTTGAGCCTATATGTCATGGAATGATCTCAGTAGTCCTTCAAAAGATTCTGGGAGACGATATTTTGCAAAGCTACCAATGAAGCCACTATTGCCACTCTACTTTGACTTTTGTATGACTCTAAGGTGAAGAAACCTTGATGTTTCTGATGTCATGAATATATTTAGAAACCATCAGGATAGACTCCTGTTTAAAATGCATGTTGACGAAGGTTGGAATGTTTGTTGTGAAAAACTAGGCAAAATTGTTCAAACTAAGACAGAAAGTCTTAAAAGGTAGTCTACCTTCAAGACTTTTTATAAATGGGTTAGGTTCAAATACTCTGAGATAAGCTAAATTGGAAATGTCAAACTCCATTAATTCTTCTAGGGAAAATTGTAGCACTTACCAGCCAATATGAATTTATAAACTGATTTGGTCAAAAAAACACGAAATAAAAACAATGTCAAAGCAAATATATCGTAATTACTTCAAGATAATCACCAGAAAGATGTTAAAACTTTCTTCCGAAAAGCGAGGTATATGGCGTCCCTCTAGGAAGTAATCTAGGCTCATTACTGTTTCTATCGCTTATCACCAAATTTTCAATCTATCTTCCATAAAATATTCTTGTTTGGTGTTTAATTAATTAAAATTAATTCCATTACCCATTATGCATCACTCAAAATTGTAAGCGCCAGATTTAAAAATGTTTCGAGGAATATAATCATTTATGGGGGCAGAAATTCCAACTGATTCCTATTGTTCAAAAATTTGTCAATTTACAAATTTATCTC
>ML219620.1:19117-29508 GCA_004785975.1 Popillia japonica | reverse complement strand
CGAGGAAATTCATTGTCTGATAGACTTAGATTTTCTGTGGTAAGTAATACGGGTGCAGTAAAAGGTTTTATTCTGTTTCTCCGTAGATTAAAAATATGTCCATGTACTATGTAAGTATTCGTATAACTCGCCATAATATACACATAAGACAACGAATGCCTGTGAATGACTCAACGTTCTGTCCGTGTTGCCCATCCATTTATGCGCTGCGCTCGAGCAACAGGGCCGGACTGAGATTGAAAAATATTATTTTCTCGTTACTGCCTGGACAAAAAATATTAATTTTTTGGAATTTAGGTTTCCATGCCATTAGCTTTAACCTCTTTTATTTTCATAGACTATTCAGTAGACACCCTGTATACCTATAGTTCTAGGTATACGTAATTACTTAGAAATATTAAACTAATCGAAGATTAAAACAGTTGTGAAACGTGTATAAGGAGCCCGAAAACACTTGAGGATATTTAACAAGTTCTGAGAAATTCTATTCCATTTAAACACAATGCCGGAATGGCTTTCGAAGCAGCAATGAAAAAAATGCTAATAATGTTGGTATTAATAACGACTTGATTAAAGCAGATATACTACGCATAAAACCCCAAATTGGTTCCAATTAATGCCGCACTACTCGTAAAAATCAATGAATCTCTTCATTGAGTGTGTATTATCAGCCTGCACAATTTTTGTTTCGTGCAGCCATAGCGGCTACTTAAAGCTTTATCCACAATAAATAAACCAATATTGCACAACTTGTTAATTATATTCCAGGCACGAATTGCAAGTCAACAAGAGTACCGATGTAGCTAACCTAATTTTCTACTGGCCTACCTACTGCTGGAGTTTACATTTACAGATGTTTTGTGCAGGATATGCACTTAATAGGACATTTTAAAAATACCATCAAACTCAGGGAAATATGTACATATATACATATAGTGTTAAAATAAAGAATTTGAATACTTTTACAATAAGACGTCATATTCACTTGGATAATAGTATACTAACAATAAGTAGTAGCTTCGTTCACTAATCAAGAAAAGATCGAAAAAATTAGGGCGTAAAATATATAGTACCTAGTTTGTTATTCTGGATCAAACAGAATAAAAGACGTAATTCGATTTATACCAGCTATAAATTACGTTCTGTCAAAAATAGCCAGAAAAACAACAAGGGAGAGCGTTATAACGAACATCAACATCAGACAGTAGAAAACTAGGTTTGGTAACAAAAACAATACCGACACGTTGAACGCGTAAAAAGATCAATATGTTAAAGCTGTATGTGAAAAATGCTTGTGCCTTTTCTGTATGTAAATGTTCTTCTCGGTAACAATTCCCCACGGTTCAAATCTGATGTGCGAGTGCCTCCATTCATTGAAGATAAATTCCACACATAAATACCAGTGTATGGGCCTGAAAGGCAGCCGTAAAGGAACGTCGAAGGATGAGTATAACACTGACCAGCGAGTAGCTGCCTGGTAATGTATTAACTCGAATAATATAGGACATATGGACATCGGCATGGTGTTGAATAAATTACTGTTTTCAATTTGACAAAACGGGATTTTATATTCCTGGACATCGAACCAACCTAAATTGAGTTACAAAGACGTGCACTGCATATTCAGAAATGGTAAAGTATGATACATGTTCTGAATTTTACATAGAATCAATTAAAGGCACAAAACTATACAAGCAGTGCTAGGAGCTTAGGTGATGCTTTTATAGATCTCATGAAACACATTCAATTTGAATGTTATACGATATACCATATTCGTTATATTACTGCTTCTCGTACAAATTAGTATTACATACTTACGCTTTTTCATAGCATTTAGATTATTTTTTGGTTTTAATCCAAGTGAGTATTGTAATGTGATTCATTAGAATAGGAACATTATCTTTTTAGTTTTTGTTATTTTCCGATTTAATTTTGATTCTGTCGCTGGAAGACTTATTGGCATCAAGACAATTTCTATCCATGAATATCCATGATCGGTTTCATATTCATAATTACGAAGATTGAGTACACATGTATACGCTTCATTTCTGGGACATACATATATTATGTCTTACAGGAGTTTATTTATCATCTGTCACCTGCGTTCAAACAGCGAGGAGACAGCGATGACAGTGAGTGCAGATATACTGGATCGGCTCTAACTTAATTACTTCGCTCTTGAGATTTGACACGTTCTTGAAAGGTATGATGATTCAGACTTTTATAAGAAAATCTTCAAAAGCTACAACTCTACCCATATAAAGTGATGATTATACATATAGTAACCAATGAAGGGCTGCTAATAGGGTGATGGTTGGGTAAGGACGGTTTCATTGCAGCACTAAGCCAACGAAGGATTGCTATGCAAAGTGCCTTGGAATCACCATTGGAGAAAGATTTACCAAACAGGCTCCTAAACCTAGTCAAGGGAACTAACCTGTTTGAGTAAAACATCGTGGGAATAATACAATTGGCCTTGAAGGCCGCAGTGTTAGGGATGTTAAAGGACCATCCTACGTTGATCAAAAACAATCAATCAATCAATCAATCAATCAAAGGACGGTTTCATAGAATATCATAGGCCTCTCTAATAATGTGATTACTTGCAGGTGAACAACGAAAAGCAGCGATAAATATTATTCAAGGACTTAGTTTGTAATGCCCAAACCTTTTTACTATCATAACTGGAGAAAATTTTGCTTCAATATGATCACGCAATATTCCAGTAACGCATACATTACCAATGTAAAATCATACACAATGCTATAAATCCAACAGATCTACTCTCTTTTGTGAAATTGTAACCGTTTTATGTAATTTTGACTTTACCGAGCTAGGAAGGTTATTACTTTTAACATGGAGCACAGATTTATAAAATAATAGTCGCTTGGCAGAATACAGTATTAGCTTGATAGCGGTATTTAATTGCTTTCGAAACTGCTGTGTAAGTTAGTAAATTAAAGCAACTACATACATTACTACTGCGGCAAAGCTATTATTAATGCTTCCGCAATTGTGGAACTAGACGATATAATATTTTATTTTCGATATCATTTCCATATTTCAAAAACGTAAGGTAAAAGTTTATGTATTAGAACAGCAACAGGATCTTGAGATATATTCCTTGAGCATACCAGAAAATAACACTTTACATTTGATGTAAACGATATGATTTCATTTTCACTAGAAATTTAGTATATTTACGAAACTGTCTCTATATTGCATATGTGTAAGATTCATAATTTCCACAGATTAGTTATATTTTGTTTATCAAGACTAGACGTGGAGTAAAAATATGTTGCACAAATTGACATTTATTATCTCACATTCTAATGGAACATTGGTGTCAAATATGTCAAATATTTTATTTACATTAAATGGTAAAATGGTATTCAGTACAGAGCATAAAATAAAAATTATCGAATGCTACTTCCGTACAGGTCTCAACGTAAATGTCGAGTGGCAATATTCAATTCCAGAATGTATGGCTGACTTTCATAAAGAATATACTAAAGTAGTGTTAGACTATAACGCAATGCATTGAGAAGTTATTTGCTCAGTTCGACCTACGACTGTCGGTGGTAAAACTAAATGTGCTCGTATGTAACAGCAACGTATTCCCACTGTTTTCGGACTTTACGCTTTGGAATGTGCAACATTTCTTAAGTGCCACTATAAACAGTATTTTGAGAAGTATGAACTCACACACGCGTACACAACCAGAGGAACGTTGAAGGCGCGCTTGAATCCTCCTCAAACAAAACGTGCGAAAGTGCAGAGAAGTGTTAAGTATCAACTCATTAAAATATATAATCACCTTCCGGATGAACTTAAAGGATTCCCTATCAACAATTTTAAAATGCTCTTAAAAAAGTTGCTCGTCCACAACCCCGTTTATAATCTAGAAGATTTCTTTGATAATCACATTAAACTTTAGATTATATACACTTAGTATATGTATTTTTATGAGCTTTTTTAACTTATCTTATTATCCAAATATTTTTTCCACTTTTTGACGTCAATTATAACACTACAATTCGAACAAAGATCAAATTTATTCCAAAACCTTTACATTCAGCTATACGTTTAATAGCTGAAAATATTGAAACTATCGAGCATGTTGTTGATGAAAATCCAAAGACGTCCATTTCAGTAAGGGTCCCACAGACATCCTTAACACAGTTTTCGTCTCAGATGAGGCTTGGTCTTATCTTTCTGGATACGGAAATTCACAGAATGTGTTCATCAGAAAATCCTCATTTTTTTTGTTGAAGAACCTTTACATCCCCAAAAGTTCGCGTTTGGTTTGGAATATGTCAAAGAAGATTGAAGGGCCCTACTTTTTTTGGAAGGCATATGCTGCTGTACGATATTATAGTAAAATAGTTCATTCATAAATCAAATAGACAATGAAAAATTACTAACTGGGTGTTTCCAATACGATGGTGCACTCCACACACGACCAGAGAAGAATTTGAATATGTTCGATTTGTTTTTATAAGGATCATACATAAAAAATGCCACGTATTCACTACAATATGTAACCTGCAAAACTAAAAAATCGCGAAACAACTCGCCACAAATGTTACATTGTTTTTGATGAATTGCGGCTAAGAGTTTTTCTGTCTTTAAGCGTAAACAAGAAACATTGTCAATAATTACTTTAGTTTTATGTACTCTTTCATTATGTTTGCAATATTACATTATTTATTTCGTTCCCTTTATATTAGAGTATAATTTCGAGGTTATAAACTTTGTTTAAAATAAAAATTTTAAATAAATGTCATGTGGAGATGACGTGTGAGATGAAGTAGCAACTAAAAACATTTACATCTACATTTCATGGTCTACTATAATTACGATTTTTTCAATGACTTTATATGACTAAGAGAAATTGTCAAAAAAGAAGTGGCTAATCGTATGCATTTTGTGTTAACGCTCCTGAAACTTGGACCTTGTTCTAAGTATTATTGGTCAAAGGACGTCAAAATTAAATGACGTCAGTCGAAGTTTGTTATTTCGATACTTAGTGTTTCGGAATCGACATGGAGCACTTCCCTGAAACAAATTGTTTCCTCAATGCTCCAATTTGTACTATGAACTTGCGAGTAACTGAATGCAATATTCTGACTGTCTTACAAGGCAAAGGTAACAAGTAACATACTCACCACAGGCGAAAGGAATGTGCATAAACTTTACGTACCTGCAAGAAAAGAAATCATCGTTTAATTTATTTTTTTCGAGAGTGAAGAAATCACAGTTAAAGAATAGAACGTTGTTAGTTTTTCTCTTGCTTTAATGAACATTATACACCGTGTCCAAAGTTATCGGTGCACTATTGCTATCTTAGTTATTTCTGTAACTACGATTTTAGTTAAATGAGCAACTTTTTAGTGTTTTTAACGCTGATTACTATGGAGTTCTTGAACAAACAATTGAATAACGCATTCCCGAGAAATTTCGAAATTTATAATTTTTTTAAATGGAACCCCTGCATTATTTGTACATATTTTGGATCATCACAATATTTTGAACAAAAAATATCCAGTACATAACTATTCTTAACGTAAAAATAAACAAATGAGAAGCGTTCAAAGTTTAAAAAAATTATTAACATGTAATTCTAAGTAGGTGATGAAAAATCATAATAAAATATTACGTTAACAGTAGAATAAAAACAACAAACACAATAATCAATATAATTTTCCTTTTGTATTACAAAATTTTGCCTAAGTGTGCTGTTCAATGCATTTCTCGGCTCTCGCGATAACGCTTTGTGTGGCTTTTTTGCGATTAATAAAGCAGTTCTGTTTGATTTTAATTGTCAAAGACACATTATTAATAGTAGACTTCTTTCACTTTTAGGCAAAACGAGCATGTGATATGCTCATTTACGTTATCAAAAACGTATAGAGTTTAAGTCTCTTTTGCACGGTTAGTTATCAAAATAGTTTATTAAGAATAGTCTGTTATTTGATTTTGTGTTGTGATGTGTTCTCTAATGCCGTTCACGCATTCAGAAAAGTGTGATATGCTAGAGGCATACCTGATTTGTAGAAAAAGTGCGCGTTGCTTTGAAAACACATATGTGAATCGCCACCAAACCAGTTGTATTTTCTAAGATTGTATAGAAAATATCAAGTTAATGAAGATACATATTCTATGGTCTGATGAATCTAACTTTTCAAATTCAGGTATTATGCATAAAAATTTTGCGATCAAATTAATTTAATTTGTACAATTTAGGAATGTGTAATAAGAAAAATCAACATTATTGGAGTAGAGAAAATCCTCTGAGAATAGATCCGTGCAATCCCCAGCACCGGTTTAGTTTAAATGTGTGGTGTGGATTAATGGGTAACAGAACTCTAGGTCCCGTTTTCTCTCATGGTATCTTAACTGGTGACCACTAGGTTGGGTTATTAACAGAAATTCTGGATGATCTTTTACATGATGTGCCACTGCTTCATAGACTCCGTATTTATTTCCAACAGGATGGGGCACCGGCTCATACTTTCGCTAATACTACTAATTTGTTAAATAATACCTTTCATCAAAAATGGATAGGAACCAACGCGCCTATTCATTGGCCTGCACGCTCTCTTGGCTTGACACCTCTCGATTTTTAACTTTGGGGTTTCGTGAAGAATGAGGTTTACAAGCAGCGACATCCAAATGTGATGGAACTTGAAAATAGTATTAAGCAAACGTTAAATAATATTTCTGGTCAAACTATCAGAAAAGCCACACAAGGAGTTATTGCGAGAGCCGAGAAATGCAGTGAAGAACACGGCAATGTCTGCGAGAATTTGTTAACTTAGGCAAAACTTTGTAATACAAGAGGAAAATTATTTGATTATTGTGTTTGTAGTTTTTATTCTACAGTTAACGTAATATTTTATTATGATTTTCCAACGCCTACATAGAATTACATGTTAATAATTTTTTAAACTTTGAACGCTTCCCATTTGTTTATTTTTACGTTAAGAATAGTTACGTACTGGACATTTTTTGTTCAAAATATTGTGCTGATCCAAAATATGTACAAATAGTACAGGGGTTCCATTTAAAAAAATTATAGATTTCGAAATTTCTCGGGAATACGTTATTCAATTGTTTGTTCAAGAACTCCATAGTAATCAGCGTTAAAAACACAAAAAGATTGCTCATTTAACTAAAATCGTAGCTACAGAAATAACTAAGATAGCAATAGTGCACCGGTAACTTTGGACACCCTGTATAAGCCATCTGAATAATGTTTTTACTTGCGAACTCAATCATTTTCAATTTGATACATTTTTAAAGTAGTAGTAATTAAAAAATAGTAGTTTTAAAGTATTGATTCAAAACTAAACCAGCATTATACGGTCACAAGTTTACTACAGATTTTATTCATTTCGACCTGTTTTTTTCGTAGGAGTCAGGTTTTTGCTTTCTTTCATTCAAGAAACTTTCAAAATTAAAGTACAACGACATATTATAACCTAATGATCTGATAATTAATAATTTACTATTTGGGATCGCGTTCGTAGTTTTTTTCTTTTCAAATAATTCGTGGTAGTCTTGAAGGGGACTGTTTGATGAGAAACAGGACAAAAACTTAGAGTAGTAATGTCCGGAATTACTACCACGAGCTCGGATGCACGCTTCTCTGCGACGGCAAAATGTATCATAAGCTGGGCCGCTGTGACAACACAGTCTCGAAGAGCCTCGGCGTCTAAAATTTCCCGTCGACGATCATAACAATGTTTTTCACGTATCTTCACAGGAGTCCAACAGATTCAAATCGGGACTTCGTGCTGGCCACAGAATCGTTCCTTCTCGGCCTATCCAATGTGCAAATGCCTGGTTTAAATGTTCCCATACAAATCGGGCAACATGTGCAGGTGCCCCATCGTGCATGAACTACATTTTCCGTCGTACATGTAGTGGTATGTCAGCTAAGTATTCGGGTAACGTATTTTACAGATAATTTAAAAGATACCGCATTTAATTTTTCAGGAAGTACATCTGGACCCAATAAATGATCACCCAATATTCCGACACATACATTTATTGATGTCCTATGTGGGGATGAACTCTGAAGGATATTTTGTGGGTTTTTATCGGCCCAGTGATAAATATTATGGTAATTCAAGAATGGTGTTCTTTGGGAAGCAGTATTCATTAGTAAACAGGATCACGGATCGAGGATTTGGAAGACAAATTTTTGTTTGACGAAACCATTCACAACAGGTAACCCGTCGAGGAAATACATTATCTGATAGACGTTGGATTTTCTGTGGTACGTAATACGGGTGCAGTAAAAGGTTTTATCCTGTTTCTCCGTAGATTAAAACTATGTCCATGTACTCAATATTCGTATAACTTGCCATAATGTACACATAAAACGACGAATGCCTGTGAATGACTCAACGTTCTGTCTGTGTTGCCCATCCATTTATGCGTTGCGCTCGAACAACAGGGCCGGACTGAGATTGAAAAATATTATTTTCTCGTTACTGCGTGGACATCAAGTATTCATTTTTTGGAATTTAGGTTTCTATGCCATTAGCTTCAAACTCTTTTATTTTCATAGACTATTCAGTAGACACCCTGTATATAAAGTTCAACCAAGAAGACAATTTTGATATTCAAGAAGCACCACGATCTGTACGGCCGGCTGAAGCTGATAGGAACACAATGATTGATGTAAGCCGGCGAATAACAACACGTGAAATCAGTGAGAGGTTAAATTTATTGACTTCAACTTTTCATGACCCCTTGAAAGGCCTAGGTTTAACCTCAAAGTTCGACATATGGGTTCATCATGTTCTCACGGAAAGAATTTTGTGTCGTTTCGAATTACTGTTCAAACGTCAAGAAATGATTTTTGAAGCGCATCATCTCTGGTGACAAGAAATGAGTTGTGTATAACAATGTCAAACACAAAAGATCATGGAGTAAAACAAGAGATGAACCGGCTCAAACCATGTCGAAAGCTAACATTCATAAAAAAGTGATGTCATCTGTGATATTTCAAGTAAATCGTTTTCTTTTTCAGTTATCACCGAGAAACATAACGATTAATTCTGGATGTGTTGTCATCGGCAGGACAAACTGAATCATTTGCTACATCAGAGCAGGTCAGAATGGATCAACAGAAAAGATATAGCATTCCCTCACGATAAATCGACAAATGCAAGTTTGGTAACGCGCCAAAGCTTTTACAGTTTGAATGGAATATACTGCCACGCCCACCATATTCTCCAAATCTGGCACCTTTCAATTATTACTTAAAAGTGGAAATAATTATTAACCTTATTGTCCGACATTTAGAAAAAACAACTTTAGCTTACTGAAATTATGAGTATGTTAAAGGAAACAAAATACTCGAAAAGCGTATTTAGGAAAGTATGCTAAATCAGATTATATACCGTATTGTATAACCTATACAACATTTCACAGCGGCGAACAATATTCCATTCTGAACCCATTCAGCATTCTACATTAAACGCAATTTATATGCCACATTTTGTAAAGCAAATCTGTTCGGTCGCGTAAATATTTCAGCACCTAACGGGTTTTGCCGAACAGAGCGGCGTATTTCTACCGGTCCAAAATAAATACAGGGATACTGGATGTATGAATTTGCAGTAAATAGAGAAAAACTAAAATCGTATGTAAAATTTGTCGTTTGAACTATTTTTGTAGAACTATCCGTTCAATATGTGATGCGTAAAATATTGCTATACAAGCCTGCGAGCATTAGTAACAATAGACAGTAAATGATACGGAATATTTAAACTAACGTAATGCAAAATTTGATATTATCAGTTGATGGGGCATGAAACTAAATAGGAGGATTCATAAATTGTTTAGTGTTTGCCACAGGTAAGTGTCAACGCACCAGGCGCAATTGTTGCAAATCATAAATTGACTAGACTACTGTTACAAACTCCATACGTATAAAATTTAAAATAATTGGTCAACAAGGTCAAACAATTCGCCGTGTAATAATATTCAAATAAATAAGTAAACCAAGAAAATCGATAGCATCGAATAGTTGCAGTGACTAATATTAGCCAGGAAAACCGCAATACATGCTATCATCAAAAATGAACGACAAAGAAGAGAAGAAAGGACTAGAAAATTGACGATGGCTGATTAATAAGGCATATCAAAAGAAAAAGCAAAAAATAGAGAGGTTGATTAAAAAGAAATCTGTAAAACATAGGAATACATTTTTATATTTTACCAGAACTACTAGTAGTACTTTCTATAAATAAGTACATCACAGGGATAACAACCAAAGCATTTATAAAGGTTGACTAATAATAGGTATATACTTATGTAAATACTGATATTCAAAGATAGAGCGACATTTCCTTCATTAGTTTTTCTCGACTGAA
>ML219620.1:0-18717 GCA_004785975.1 Popillia japonica | reverse complement strand
AAAAAAACTAAGCCACAAAGGAGAATGGGCAGCAGAACTACCCCTCTACTCCCTACAGGCAAATACCATTAAATGGCATAAGGATGGTTCCAAAACTGATAAGGGAACAGGTGCACGGGTATTCGGACCAGAAACCAAACATCCATAGCCAATGAAATGTTACACCAATTTCCTCCAACTCATCAATCATATTGGCAAATTTGTTAAACTATATCTTGACAGGAACTATCTACATTGCACGTTTATCTGGCAGTCAAGCAGCCATAATGGCAATGAACTCAACACAAGCAGATCAGAAATTAGTCTGAAAACGCTTAGAAAGAATAAACAACCTAGGCAGAGAAAACATTATGTTATATTATGCCGAGTACCAGGACACACTGGAATCAGTGGCAAAAAGAAAGTGAATATATTAGGAATTATAATTAGCAACTATAAAAAAGAACTCAACTCAACTCAAGACAGAGAAGATCCTATCCAATCCTATCGCCACTCTGAGAGAATGTTCCTTGGAAGCTTCAATAAGCAAAGAGCAAGGACTATGCTAGAATTAAGCAGAAAAAAGATACGTGTTCTTCTGGGCTTTCTCACAGGGCACTGCCACCTTGGGAAACACATGAGAAGGATAGATTTGAAACACAATAGCGATTGCAGGTATCGACGGGCGGAGGATGAAAATCCAGAATACCTGATATCCAAATGCACAACTATCGCAGTAATTCGTGTCAGCCACTTTGGAAAAGCTATCACAGACGAGGGAGAAATGCCCTTCTTGAAAGCATCACAGTTATTACAGTTTCTTAAAACCTTAAATCTAACATCTAAGTTCTTATAATCTAACTATATTCGTATTTACGAATTCAATTTATGGTTGCACTTCCTTCAACGCCAAACATACAGAACTACTAACTAAGAAAATTGCAGGCAATGGGATTGGAATATGAAGAAGCGATACTATTACATCTTCACAAAAAGAGCAATAGATAATGGTAAAAGCATTTAACATAACACTTTAACATTTCCTTAAATTTTTATACGAGTAGGTATAATCTATCTAAATTATTTCATAATACGGTTATTTCAGCGAGATAATTTTGGAAAGCTTTTAAGAAAGTAAGCTCTCGGAATGATTAAATATCGCCATTAATATTAGGACATCACATGAAGAGATATGTGTATAAGGTCGAGACTATTTAGGAGGCTAAAAGCCACTATGGGCACTAAACCACTATCACTTCATTTTGAGTTACTATATGCAATGTATATAAGTTCATGATTTATAATTTTGTCACTATAAACACAGTTCTTAACTTACAATATGTAACAAAAAACTTAAAAACAAAATATTCAAAATAGTCATTACAAGTTTGATTCTCAAATGTATTGCGTCCAAGTAAAGTAATATTACCCAACGGGTTTGAAATCACTTGAATCTGTTTGCTAACACATCCCAAACAGATAATCTCAGAAATATATGCAAACTGAAGGTAAATTTGAATCCCTGAAGTGTTGCTCTAGTACGCGCATCGTCCATGTAATTTGCGTCGAAAATATTCATAAATGCAAACAAAGGACAAAGCCGATTTCGGTGATAAGTTCTATTGGGATCAAAATATTATTAAACTAACTTATTGCTATTATCTTCGTCAATTTGCTGAGTACGGAGGGCAAACATAAAACGCAAATAGTATATTGACATGCTGCGTACAACTGTAATTTTAAGGGGGTTCATAGTAAATTAGAATTATAATTTGTGTTATACTACGTGTAATTGTATTGCATGTACAGATTTTTGTAATACTGTAACAGTAGATGTTGGAATAATACTTTTATTTAAAATCATATAGAAATATCTCTAAATTGTTGTGGTTGTGTGTAAACTCTGAGAAGACAAAATACTATTTGCAACGTCAAATGATAAGAAAAGTAAACAGGTGTTTACATTCACATATGTATGTACATATATAATAACAGATAAATAGAAAATATAAAAGTAGCAATAGTAATAATTGCAGTTAATATATTTAACTTCAAAAAAACTCAAAAATTGCACTAGTAAGAAACATAGACGGCAACAACTTATATTTCACTAAACATAGAACCAGCTGCAAGCTATGTTCCAAAGCTGTACTTTAGATTCAATCTATTGATCCGTATTTCATACACAAAGCCCAATCGGGCGAAAGTAAGTTGACGTAATTCAATTTTATTAACAGCCGCGCACTGGTTTATAATAAGAAAGATATTTTGCACACCAAGCACGGACTTTGATGTTATAACTTGCCTTCGCAGTCGCTCATAAATATTCACTCGCGCAAAGGGACTACGTGTCAACAAATCTGATCATAATTCCAGTCTGTAAGCAAATAACAAATAGACAGGAACGCTATGTCCTGTAGAAGTGAATGAGCTACCAAACCAGTTTGCGAAAGTTTCCCAACATTTAACTTAGTAAACTAGTTAGCTAGAACGCCAGCATTGTATTTCTATTGTTTTCGCATTTGGAATTAGTTGGAATGGAAAGTAAAACATTAAATTCTCCTAATACACAAAATTAAATATATACCTAAACGCCAATAGTAAACCAACCATATAAGAGAATAAGTACATAGATGTAGATTTGAGAACATTAGCATTAGATCAACTTAATTTACTGCGTATAGCATTAGTAACAATTATATATATGTATCTTTGCAATTTATCGCTAGCTTAAAAAACTATATTATTATTAGATATTAGTGTTATTCACGGAATATGATGTCCAATTCTTGAAAGGATCCCGGAAAAACTAATATTGCGTTCTACTACTACTTATAAATCGTATTTCTTTTCCGCATCGCAGCCCATATTCCGGTTGAATGAGCTGCCTTCGTCAAGATGTACTGAAACTATTGATGAACCCGTAATGTCAGTTCTTCCTTAATATCTATCTGTCAGCACCACTGAAAGTGTGAAAAACTCTTAAAAGCTTAGTGGTCGTTTAACGAAGAGAAAAAGTAATAAGTAGGGAATTGAAATTGGTTTTAGTAATGTAAGAGGAAGAATCTCTTTCAATTCGTTCATAATGTAAAATCCAAATTATGCTCGCTATATAGGCGAGGAATTTTGTTATCTCAATACATATATCGCTATCTCCCCTGCAACAGACAAGAGAGACAATTTTCTGCACATTCTATACTCACAAGAACAAAAGATCCCTTTTTTACAAATATAATATACTGACTTTTTTGGCTCCCATAATTATAGAAAATAGCATTGAATACCTATCAGGACACTATAGAAAATATAGATTTTTAAGCAAATTCTAGATGGTAAAGATCATATTCTCAACAGTCAGGACAAGTAGGACATTTTTGAAATAGTACAAGCGCCTTTTTCTAGTGGAATATGCATATTTTCACATAATATGATGTGTTGTCATACCCTTGTTCAAACACTTAAGGTAATCCTACCCTACCTCTGTTCATTTCCCTGCAATTAACAATGGCAACTTTTGAATAAAAAAAAATCAAAATAATTTTTAAAATGTCGTAGATAGCCAGCCAAATAAAATAAAAAGGATACATTTCCTCAAAATAACAAATATGACAGAATCTTCCGGTTATCCGGAATACACACACAATAAATTTAATAATATAATAAAAATTTAATAATTAATTAGGTAATTTATAAATCCTTTTTTGAGACAGCAGACATAGAGGAGGGTAACAGTTAAACTGAATCACTTATAAACATACATAAGATTATGGAAATATGTATGGACCACATATTGGATTGAAATAAAATATCTTTAAGATACTACAATAAATTCCATAAAATTGTTTGAAATATAATTCTTTAACTTATTGAATCTGTAAGCAACTTATTTCTACACGAAACCTATCATAAAATGCTCTCTGCCACACCGCGAAAAAGACTACAGAGTGTTTAATGATGTTTACCTGCTTCTATGGCCTTCTTAGTCTCCAGACTTATCCTCGATAGCAAATTTGTGAACAATACTACAGCAGAGAGTATCTGTTTACAAATGTAAACCAAAACGAGAACTAAAGGGGATAGTTTTTGAAGAATGGAGAACAATTCCCGTCAGCTTGTGTAAGAAACTTATAGACAGTATGCTCAAAAGAGTTCGTGCAGTAACCAGCCCACGATGAGGTGCCATAAAAAGAATATCTTTAAAATTGTTAATAAAGTTACATATACTCGTTTTCTTTTAATTTTCGTGTATAACATTTAGAATCTTGAACAATGCTTAGGGTGCTCAATACATTTCTCCATAGGTGTATATGTACATATATTGGAAAGCTAGCATATCTGATATTTACTTATTGAATTGAAAAGTTGGCACACCATTTGAATGCATAATTATTAATATCCAACTTTTATAGTCATTATGTGAACCAATTTTGCGTTGAAGTTGCAAGGTTCGTCAACGTGTTTCGAACAAAAGAGGAACTGTGACTATTGTATAGGAATAAAAAACTACACCTACAACATACAAACCAACAAAAAGAAAATCTAACTTTCACAGTTAAGATACAGTTCTTCCTACATATGTATGTACATACATATACATACATATTTATGTACATAGGTACAGTCTGTTTCAAATTAAATGTGAATCAAGGATATCGTGTGCCGTTACCCAGTTTGCGGTACTGTATTGTGGGTGATCTATACTCTATAGAAGAAATTAAAGGCAATTTACAACAACAAAAATAACTATATAAACTAAACTACTAAACTAACTACATTCCTTACCAATACACGCATATAGTCTACGCAAACATTATTTACAAAAAAAATTTCAATAGATGAATAAGGGAATTTTGCTAATTCACGCAAGTTAGACCCTCCGACAAGCCCGAAAAATGCAAATCACATGACGCTGAAACGGTATTAAAAAGTATCTTCATATTATAAATGGAGATCTACTTCGAGCATTCGTAAGCGCAAAAGGACAATAAAGAGTAGATGCCTGTCGAGTAGTTCTACCCGGTACGTAATAATTTACTTGTGATAACAAGTACGGACAATCTATTACATTATTAGCTCACTTGTACAGCAAATTAACAAGTTGCACTTTTCTCTTAGATTCAAGGTCATCTGAAATCTATCTAATAGGTCAGCATTGTCCACGCCTCGGAGAGGATACACCCCATCAGATCTGTAGGCCAAATGCTTCATAAAGCGCCTATGTACATTTTCAATGGCAACTGAATGAGCACTATATAGAGGATGCCATATTACCGCATAGTAGTCCAGTCGGGGGGGCGAACAAACGCATAGTACAATCTCTTCAGCGTTCCAGTGTTGAACTCCTTACCATTGCGAATAACCATGCCCAACATTTTAGATGCTGGCTTTACAGTAGTCTCAACATGTGATATGAATTCAATGAACCAGCAAACTACAAACCCAACTGTATGCTGCTCCAACGCCGAACTGTATGCTGGATAAATTTTACTCAATTATACTAAAAGAATAACAAAAATAAGATTATACTACCAGAAAAATTACATCAAAGTAAATGTGTTGGAATAGAATGGCTAAAATGGTCATATAAATGAAGCTCATAGCTTTAACCAAAGATTTCCTTTAGCACAAAGTTACTTGTGCAAAAGTACTTTTGAAACTACCACCGGACTGATAGTTTAGTTATGTTAACTTTAAATAGTTACAATATTAAAGAAAATGTTCTGAAAAGTTAATAAAAAACAAAAGTGTAGAGAAAAAGAAGGCACAAAAAGCAACACACAGGGATCCAAAAGACATAACTAAAACATATATGTAGAAAAACCACCTCCAAAACTCTGAAAAGGTTGGAGAGCATACATCAAATGTTTTGGATTTTGTGTGTCACAAACTTGTTACTTAACGACTTTATAACTAAGCAATCCAGTTTCAGATTGCCGCAGGCAAATTGCCGAAACATATTCCTAGCACTGTTTGTAACTATTTTCTGCAAATTATTAATTCTTGTACTGTCTTTTACCTATTTTAAGCATTCTGGGTATACGCCTTTTTCTATAACTTCATTTACAAGTTTCGATATTTCATTTAATTTTCATCGGTCTAGAGGCAAAAAATAAAACCAAGTAAATTTTCCGAACTTACAACAGTAATTTCAATCCAATGCAATATTTAATGAATAAATAAGATTGAATCGAACATATTAAATTGTGAATGCTTCCATAAAAGAGCTAAGCGCACCCAGTAAAATTGGTGCAGTTACACAAATAAGCTTTCTCATAATCCTTTTCCTGAAACGAGTACAATCTTTCAACGCTTTTAAGTGAACAAATTGTCATATATACCAACTAGAATAAGCAGAAAACGATTTAGAGGCAATACGCACAATAATTGCTACCATTAAAAGCGTTTTGAACCAACAAATTATGTTATTACACTGCGCTAAATCGTCCACGTTACACAAACATACCCTAAGTTATATCTAAATTAAAATCTGGTGTAACGGAATCCACATCAATTAAATAAAACATTTGCGGAATGAGGCCAAAAAAATGGATGTGAAGTTCCTCACAACTGAAACAGGGAGGAATAAAATTTAAACGCAGCTAGAAGAGATGTTTTAGAAGAAAGGATAGCCTTAAATAAGAATTTAGCTCGAAATCCAAATGAATAAAATACTTAAGTTTTACCAGACCACAGTTATTGTCGACCTGCTTCTTGACGTTATAACGACGAGATTGATACATATCTAACAAATCGCTAGATAATACAGATCATTATAAAACAAAAGAATGTCCTTAAAAATAATATAGTACACATTTAAGAACACCTTGAACAAATACTTATTCAATATCTATGGCAAAATGTTTAAGTTATTTAACCCTCAAACGCAAGTAGTTTCGTTCAATTAGCGCTGTCCTAATTCCAGACTAGACGCAAACGCAAACAGCTGCTGGAACTCGAACAGATTCAAACTGTAATTGTAGCTGTGTAGAGTAAGAGGTCTTAAATCCTTGTCAGATTACTCCACATGTCTTGCAATTAGAATTAAATTTCTCATACTTGTTGATAATGTTGTTAATCTTATTAATGTATCCTTCTGGTGGCTACTTCTAGATTTGCTGTTTTTACACTACTGTTTTCTTGAAGTACATATCTAAGTTTCGATTTTGCGTCTATTTCCGGTGTATAATATTTTAAGAGTGCATTTGTCTTTATAAATTTTATGTTTATTGTTGGTGGTTCCATCAAGTTATATATGTAATAGTTTTTCAGTTCGTTAATGTCACCACTGATGCAGTACATACAGGATATTTTAATACATCGTTTAAAAATTTAAAGGGCGTGTAGTACGATCGAAAATAAGGTTAAAAGTCATAATAAACATATGTCCGCAAATTAACTGTTTACGAGATAACAGCGAATGTTCCTAGTTGTACATGAACTAGTAAATGATTACATGTGCCAGTAAAGGGGTGCTTATCAGCTATTGTTTAATTTGACGTTTTGTGCAATTCGTAACAATTACAATGGCTGCGTATTCTAATGCTGAAATGAGTGATATGGTGTTCATGTACGGTCGTGCCAATGAAAATTCTTTACAAGCAGGTCGCCTCTATGCTGCTGTATGTTTCAAGGACTAAGAAAAATTGGTTCGCTACAATTGCAAAGCCGGTTTGATGAATTCATTGGGTTAAATGTGATTTGATGTTGTCAATTTCTAAAGAAGTGACGTAAATATTAATAGTTTTTTTTAATACTGGCACTATACTTGCTCATTATATATGTATATACATAGTACGAGCAAAATATCAATATCAAATCTCATAATAAAAATTTACTCATGAAAACTATATAGCTTTAGGAAAGCTTTCTGAATGAAAAGTATATTTACATATGTATAAGACTAATGTCTTACATGTTCAAGGTCTTACATAATGACTTACAATTATCCCGCCACTGCTTGCAAATCACTAAGCACAAGAAAGCATGATGCTTTATTAGTAGCCCCTCTCAAGTCGTCGTGGCAAAACTAGTATGCGAACCGCTTGTAATAGTAATTAATTTGACGGTACGAATACGTACTTTGCATAGAAATATAGACTATAAAACTTTTCACCTTCAAAAATCATTGGAAACATTAAGGAATCTACAATGTTAAACTTTATCAAATCAAATCTAAGTTTGTGTGTATTTTACTTGGTCAGAAGCTAAGAAAATAGTACCAAAAAGTTTACTTTATCGTTTAAATAATATTAATCAGAGATTTAATATTACGAATATAATAAATGTGTAATGGAGCCGGTTAGACATCGACAAAGCTATGTTTTCTTGTTACATTCAGTGTTAGTCCAGGATAGAAAAAGAAAGCAACCTCACGTTTCTAGTTACAAAAATTTAAAATTAACCAAACCAAAACAAAAAATTTTAAAAGTATAATGTAGAAACCAAATCTATCGTTTTACAAGCTGTTGTTGAAAATGCTAATATGAATTCGTAAAATTCAACATAACACCGGTACACCCAAATCCCCTGTACAAAAGATTTTGAAATCACAAATATACACAAATATATCAAATACACTGTACATAAATTTTTAAGAGCGAGAGATAATGAAAGAAGAAGAGAAGTGCACTAGACAATGCGAGGAAAATGACAATTTCCCTGCTACAACATTATATGGCTCGATGAAAGTAGATTTACAAACAATTGTTTATTCAACAGACAAAATTTCTGATTTGGTCTACATAAAATCCTAATGAAACTTGCACGACATCAAGTGCGTTTGAGGTTTTGTGTTTGGTGGCCTGCATTTTTTAATGAAACACAACATCTCCCGTTTATCTGCATTTATTGCAAAACAAAATTGAAGATTTGATAGATGAATTATCTTTAGTGCAGGTTAGGCAGGATATAGATAAAGGGTATGTTTCGGTATGTTAGCATTCAGTTCATTGTGCAGGTAATACCGCAAAGGATTTAATTTAATCGCCCGAAACCTACAGGGATCTTCAATAATGAAAATTCAGTTGCTTCAAGCTTATGTCACACTGTCATCCATCGGACCATCGGAGAATACACCCTATTACCCATACAGAAATATTATATTGTTATTGATACTATGAGATGTAATCTACTTGAAAGTTTTCGACTGTCGTTATTAATGTGCAATATCTAAAAATCTGATTAAAAACTAAATGAAGTTTATTTATTTTGCCGCTATATTTTAATACTACATAGATACCAAATAAAAATATTTAATGGTATAAAATCAAAATCGTTGTTTAGTAGACTACTTATATTGTACATATTGATAATATTTCACAAATTTGCTACAAAACTGATTCAAACAATTCTCATTAATAAAGAATAATAATACCAAAGTAAAGCAGTACGTAGAACAAAAGAACTTCAATTTATGTGACACTTGTTCAAACGTTTTCTACGCAAATTATTAATTTATAAGCACCTAGTCACGAAGTACGATGCAACTTTTTCTGCCTTTGCTTCCAGCGAGGAAGTAAGTACCGCTCAGAATACGTAACATTCGAGATGTACAACAGTGTGAGAGGTCAAAATTTTAGTAACTCTCTATTAGTACACATGCATTTATATTTGGCGCTGATTTTGAATACAAGCTAGGTTAAATAATCATAATCTCTTACGGCGTAGAAATTTAAGATTTTCCTCTCCTA
The DNA here is from genome assembly GCA_004785975.1 of Popillia japonica. Taxonomy (NCBI): domain Eukaryota; kingdom Metazoa; phylum Arthropoda; class Insecta; order Coleoptera; family Scarabaeidae; genus Popillia; species Popillia japonica. Next base: position 9,049 of record ML219620.1, on the reverse strand, counting down.
TCTTCGATAGAAAGCTTTTAATTTGCATTCCCTACAAACCACTATCATTCCCACTGCTTTCCTCATTCTCAATAATAGCTTGTTACTAATTATATAGATATTGATAGCGCAATTCTAAACCAAATACTAAATTGAAGATTTACATACATATATACCAATTAATGCTAATGCTGCTCTTCCTATTCTCTCATCAGAAACACAAAAATTACGTTACTGCTCTTTTCCATTGACAACGATTTTAATTGCAATCATACTTTATAATTCGAATATTTTCCCACCTATTAAACTAGATAATTTTAACAAATATTGACAAGGAGATAAAAACTGTCTTTTATGCAAGGATAGACACGTGCTTTTAGTGCATACAAGCAAAACGGAACACGAGCACATTATGTCTTTCACTGCTTTATCGCTTTGCAGTATAAATTTCCAACCGTTCCACATTTACATTATCTCGTTCTTATCACAAAAGCTTTTTTGTGGTCAACTACTTATAAAAGAAAAGTGAAAGAGATTCTGTCACCTGGTGTGAGTGATGATAATATTCTGGTCCTCCATTGATATAACGAAATCTAAAGGGGCTATGGACAGGGCACGACACATGAAAGGGGCTTTCCACGTGACGGTATGGTCCCCCAACTGGTGTCACAGGATCTGAAGACCTTCCAGGTCTCTCGCACCAATGTGATGGTCCTGCAGCCGCACCGTAGTGAGAATGCGGCTGAGGGATCCATCCTGGACCCTGCGGATCCAGGACTTCGGTAACACCTTCGGAAGGATACCACTTTCACAAAGAAACTATGTTTATGCGATTGCGTGCCGATCCAAATTCCCGAAAGAAATCCTACATCATCACCATAAGAATTTTCTTATTTCACTAGGCAATTTAAAACTTGCGTGTCACAGGTAAAAGAGCAACTGAAACGCTAAATGGTGCAAGCAACTGCCAAAACAGGACAACGTGCAAGCGTGCATCGGGCGTAACGAATTCGTAAATTCCCGTATATAACAGTGTTTGATATTTTGAAAGGGGAGGGAGGCTGTGTGATGGCTAAATCGTATGTAGCGTTAGAGTACCGTTTCAGATGGCGTATCGAAGTACACTGGATGCTAGCAGAAGAACGAGATGAAACAGCGCAACAGCGGTGCGCGTCTACACGTTGCCAGGCGACCGCTAGCATTTTCATTGCGTCCCCAGATCAAGTTTTCTTTCATTTACACTTTCATCGGTGTGTGTACACATCCACATAATATTATGTCTGTATGCCTTTTTCCGGTGGACGAAGTAAATCGCCACTAATGCTGCTCGCTGCATTTGTAGATCTGTTTTTACAACACCCTGAAAACCCCAAGTGGCCGAATTTATTCATTATGTGTTTTTATAGATATGCAATTTAAAACTTTTGCAATTTAAACTTGCGAACATAACGAGAACGCAGCAATATCCCTATATAAATAGATAAGTTCAAGGATGCTTTCTATTTGCAATATTAATTATAATGCATTGCCGATTTACATGCAAACTTAGAGCTTTTCAACCTGCCACAACTAACATATTGGGCGCTGCAGCCGTGAGTCCTTTTGAATATGGTCGTTTTCAATTAAAATGTTGTGAGCAATAGCGCTAAGATATAGATGTAAGTAATGAGAGATAAGAAGTATTCCCTAGATCGCATTAAACAACTATGCGTCAGTAATTTCTAGTATCAAGAAGTATTTCTTGTAAGTAAAACGTCCTTAAGTGGAATTATGAACAAATTAAAAAATTAAGAAATTGGTTAAACAAACTTTTTAAAGAGCCTTGGTAGAAAAGCATAATCTTCAGCAGAAACAATTTTCTACATATTGGAGGTTGAAATTTGCAATTGATTGTGTGTAATACACAGTGACTTCTGCTCACAATGCGTTATGATCTATAAACTTGTAGACTAGGCCTATACATACCACATGTAATTTACGTTTATTTTTTCAATCTTCTGTAGAAATCTGCAAATAGAATGTTTAGAAATGAATCAGACGCATCAGGTATAGTTAAAATTCAAATAGTAGCAGATCATAATATGTATATGTAAATGTTATGTCACAGGTATCAGTACTTTTTTAAGTTCCATTGTTACTTACTTCAGTTAATGCGATTTTGCACAGATCACAAATTTACATTTACGCATTTATATGTATGTTAAACGGTCACAAGATAGAAAGAGAAATTATAAAGTGAAATGCTTTTTTATCTTAAACCAAAATCAATAATGAGATTATTAATTTTAATAAAATGTTACATTGGAAATAACAAAATACTCAGACCTAACTAAATAAGTTACTAGTTTCATTAATTATAGCAACCGTTTAAATTATCAGTAGTAATATCCCTAGGACAGTGATAATCACGAAATAATTTTATTAGTTTCCGAGAGCACGTTGCTTGGTAACATCCCGACGCCGTAGGCGGAGGGATGTTACCTAAAGAAACGTGCTAGAGGAAACTAATAAAATTATGAGGATTTATCTCTGTCCGTGGGATATTTGGTCAGAAAATTTTTGGCTTTTTAAATTAACGTTAACATTTATTTATTAAAAAAACAATTATTGAAAGTACAATTTGAGAAACTAAATGAGCTTGCAGAAGTTGCTGAATTTGTTTCCAATTTATCTATATTTTCACTATTTAGTTCTCCAAATCGTGACATTTCGAAAATTAAATTTGAAACTGTCAAACGTTTTACATAAGCAGTGATATGACATTAAGTCAGGTGACAGCCGGGGTGTTATCGCTAGTGATAACATTCCGGGGTAGTTATCAGTATAATCAAATGTTGAGTGGATATCCTGATACATGTGACATAAAAGGATTAATTTTGATTGGTCGAAAATTGAATCCAAAAATTTTCGATGAAAGAGTACTGATAAATGAGTAAGTCTGGAATTAATAATAGTAAATAACTCGCGAATGTTCTTACGAAGCACTTTTCTATTAGTTTCCAAAGACTCAAACTTCACTTAAAAAATAACAGTTTCAACTAGAAAAAAATTGAAATACCAAATTTTTAGACCTTAAGTACAAAAAGAATTTCCTACGTGATATAGGAAATAAATGAAACAGTAAATAACATCTGTCGAGTTCGAATATTTTGCAAATCGTTGAATTTATGTTTTTTTAAAGCTGTGCTCTGATTCTCAGCAGATCTCCAATTTGTTTGCACAATACTTTCAATCAGTGTACGATTGAAAACGCTGAGCTTTTTGTTTCCCTTCTTTGTATTTTTTATATATGAAGGCTATCAATACGGTATGCTTTCCGGAGTATTAGGAATCCTCCTATGTGACTCCTATTTTCAAATCAGGTAACAAAAACGACGTGACCAATTATCGTCCTACTCGTCCTACATGTATTGTATCAATCTTTGCCACGGTTTTCGAACCTATACTCAATGCAAATCTATTGTAACCCATTTTACCTATATTGTCTAATCGCCAACAAGGTTTTTTAACCAGACGTTCGACGGCGCCCAACTTATTATATTTTACACGTTTCAAATCAACTGCAATGGATAGCAATGGACGAGCATAAACACCAGGTAAATGCTATTTATACTGATTTCTCTACGGTTTTCGATAAAGTAAATTTGTCTTTATTATTATAATTAGGAAGCTAACATATTATTTAGTTGTTTAGAACTTTTTGAGTCGTATTTAATGGGGAGGTACCAAAATGTGACATTATACGGTTGCAAATCTATACCAATATTCGTGTTCTCTGAAGTTCCTTAAAGTTCAAATCTTAGACCATCGCTGTTTTTGTTTTTCATAAACAATTTATTAAAGGTGGTTGATTATGAATTCCTTTCTTATGCTAATGATCCGAAATTGTTTTCCGTAATTAGAAATCGTGCCGATTCTAGGGTTCTGCATAGAAATTTGAGTGCGTTAAACGATTGATGTAGGTACCTCTAATCAATTACTTTTCGCGTGTTGTTAAAATCAAGGATGTTGGAGTGATTCTGAACGATTAATTCAGTTTTACACCTTACATATATGAGTGATATTGTTAGTAAAGTTAATAAAATACTTGGGTAAAATAGTTGACGTTGTAGCATTGTATAAATAGCTCGGCATTGGTATCGCAGATCTGTTTTCATGTGCTTAGAATTGCAATTCGAATATCAACTTATTTTATGTGCCCAGAGCAAAAACCAGTTAGGTCTAAATAATGTAATAGAAAGTATGTATATGCTGTATAATAGCATACATGAATATCCATACATACAATATATCACCTAACACATATATGTATATGTCACTTATGTAACTGTGGCCATGTTATGATTTTGTATTTATCTGTGTGATTATATGTATGTAGGTATATTTGTGTAATTAGGTACTTATGCATCCAGCCTTTTCATTTTGATTTGGTATATAAATATGTACATGCACCTTATGCGTTAGTCTGCCTACAGATTTTATAACAAATATAGAAATTGCTTCATCAAATAACTAACAATCATAAGACCCTGAGTTTCAAACAATATATCTACATATCTTCAAAGTAATGTTGTAGTTTGTTGTTATCAACAGTTACTTTACAAAAAATTGCAATTTTAAGCAAAAAACCATTCAGAAAAAAGCATACAGTAGGTACTATTTCCATTTGCAAACTTAATACTGTAAGCGATCACTAAATAGTATATGCAAGTGTAGTTTAGCACAAGTTAGTATATGTATTCTTATGACCTTTTCTTTTAATTGACGCATATTAAATGTCATTATTCTACTGAAGAAGTAGTAACGAAAACCTAATAAAGTGTAAAGGTTCTGGAATAAATTTGATCTTTAATCCAATTATAGTGTTTTAATTGGCCTGCAAGTGGAGAAAAAAATATCAGGAAAATAAGTTTGGCAGCAGCTGTAGTCACGGAACCATTAGTTAGCCGCCAATCGTTAGGAGAATCACCTACACATATATCCACATTCAGAAAGTTATCAGAGAATTTATAGATTTAATACAATACAGCAATTTACAGCCTTCATATGTGTATGTACATTAACTAAGTCTTCGGCACTTCTTTCTTTATACATCTCTGTAATGAGATTTATTCTCAAATTACCTATTGGCCTATTGTTTCATGAAGTGAACATACATTTTAATACATTAAATTACATATATAAGACTGTTAGCATTACGCAGTTACGCGTTAACGTAGTGTTGTTGTACCCCACCATTAAAGCAAAAGCATAATTCCTTAAAAAATCCTGGAGAGAGTGAGTGCGAAATATCGTTAGCTGCTAACTTAAATAAGAAGAGGTAAAATAAGGGATGTTGGACAACAAATCCGCGAAATATTATGACAATAACTACGTTAATTCTTATTTTTCCGGGAAATACTGCTCTATCAACAATTATAATTTACGTGTTCTATGATCTCTATACAGATTTATTTAAAATAGAGTCAACTATTATTACGATAATTTAGATGTGAAAAGTAAAAAAAATACAATACAATGAAAATTACAAACCCTGCCAGCATTTATCAACTACAGTTGAAAGAATCTTTGAATATTCAACAGGTATAAATTAAAGAGAACAACCACTGCGTTATTATAAAAAAAACGAGAATTTGTCCCGAGTACAGGAGCAATATACATGCTAATTTCCTAGAGAGGCTAGGAGCTAACACAATGTTGATGGACAGACCGACAAGACGATGGATCTCCTACCGCACAAAATATGCGAAGGAAAAGGAGGAAATTAACGGAGAAATGACATATATTGCTTTCTAGCTGGTTAAATATCTTCCTTGCATACGGGATATTACACGCCGTTTGAAAGACTCGCGTGAAAATGCTTAGGATATAAATAAATTTTCCGTCATTCGTGTTCTTATAGAAATATATAACTTAATAACTTTTAAGTGAAAATAAGTAGAAGAAAGAAATTTGTGGAGGTAGAAAATTTTAATTTTGCGTCAATGTTATAAAAAAGTAATATAACATATTCTGTTCCAGGTAAATTTCCAACAATCGATTACGGGAATAAAAGAATTTTTATTCTCGCCTTAATGAAAACCGCTACCTGCTGTTATAAAAGATACAGAAGTGTCAAATAAAGAAATGAACGAAGAAAGTGAAAACCAAGAAATTTTCCTACATTATGTTTTTAATTTTAGTGGAATAATTTAATTCGATTAATAAATTAACTTCCCTATCAAGAATTCTAGATAAAAACAGTATTAGTAAATGCAGAATCTAAACATTTGCTGTCAACTAACTAACTAGGACGGTTAGATATTTGCATTATTTCGTCTTTCAGGCAGAGAATACATTTAGATCTCCTGACGCACGTTTTAATGTTGCTGTGTAGAACACTAAAAGGAATGCCAGTTTGCGCAGCAGTAGCGTCATAAATTACAAATTAATCTTTCTGCTCTAGTATTCTATCAGCCAAAAAAGAAAACATGAGCAAAGTAGGTAATAAAAATCTAAATGCGGAATTCACCTTGACCTAAACGACGTATCTCCGTCCACACATAGGAACAGTAAAGCACTCCAATTCCATATACACATTAAATAAAATCAACGGGTCAATGGGTCAGCGCGTTCACAAAACCTCTAGTAGAGCCAATCGCATAAAAATCTGACGCCCTCTTCATCCATAATGTATTATAACTCGTCTCGACCCTGGCAATCGATACAACGTCCATCCCTACGCTATCGTGTTGCAGCGACGTCATTAATAGTTGTTGGTTTACTGCCATTAAAGCGATTCACTCTGATGATTGCGCCTACGTACTTATTACCCACCGCTAACGTGTTGTAGTGGCCGTCATTCACGACTAGCGGAAACTACTCTTGAATTGTAGAGTACCTTCAAATGTGTCAATGAAGATTGCGCATTTTCCACACTGCTCCAACGTGAGTTGTAAAATGTAATCCATCAGTAGTAACAAAATCGAATAACTAAGTTTCGTATATGATCAGTACTTTCTGTTATTTATTATCATACTGTATCTAAAAATCATTTCTATTCTAAAATTAAGTGATAAAAAGCATATTTACAGGCAACTGACCGCTAGATCACTAAAGCATTTTCTTAAGGCAGCACTTGGATTGACATAAATAATTGAAATAGACAAAGAAATTATTATGGCTATGGCGCCAGCTACATCCTCCTTGAAAAAGCTGTATTACTCTCTGCAAAATTAATTAAAATTTGCGTAGATCAATTAAATTATGAACAACATTTATTTCTTAAGTGTTAGATGGATCGTTATTTTATGTAGTTGTACTACATTGACAGTTACTGAGATAATTGTTGTTTATCTGCTCAAGATAGACTGGTGCTTCTGTGCTAAGAATCTTCTATCAGGAATTGTTACTCAATATTTACTATTTGCCTTTAGATTAATTAAAAGACCAATAAAGAAAGCACAATATAGTATATGTAAAGTTGCGCATTTGTATAGTTAACATAATTCACTTTATAAAAGTAGTTACTACAAGAAGAACAATCACATGCATTCGTACTTTATTTCTGAAGTAATTGATTTAAACTTTCGGACCCTATTAGGCTACTTTTCAAAATTCTTCTTCTAATTGTCTAGCAAATGATTGCATAACATTTTGAACAACATGACGGGGAATAGCATTAATTTTATCTCTATGTTTATTTGCAATTCTCTTAAAGTTCTGGGTTTATTCATAAATACTTTAAGCCTTAAGTAACCCCAAAGAAAATAATCTGGCGCTAAAAGATCCGGGGATCTTGCTGGCTATGGAATCATACCATTTCTGGAAATAAGTGTGTTTGTAGAGAATTCTCTAATAATGTCCATGCTGATTCTTGCCGTATAACTTGTTGCCCCGTCTTACTGGGGACAGTAATGTCCCATTTTTTCAATTTAAAGTAAAAAGATTGTCTGTAGCATCTGAACACAGTGCATTTTTATTCAAAATAACCAATTCGTTTTTGTATTATTAGTGAAATAAAAGGGGAGATTCATTTTGGCACACCTTGTATATTTAACAACATTTTAAAATAAATACTCAATATTAGTGTCTATTATAAATGTTCACCTGATTTAAATAAAAAAATCGTAAAGTTTAACTTTATTTGAAAAATTATTCATTGTGTATTTAACACACCAATATTTTGTGTCAAATATTCGTTTCTACCTTTCCAGGCAGTACAGCAATTATCGTAAACAACCACCAACGAAGCAAAATCTTCGAATATTTTGATCGGCCCGCAATAAGATCCTATTTCTAAATCAATAACCATAACTTCTCACAATTACGAAGATATATGTATGTAGGTCACGTAAAGAACTACTTAAAAATAGATCGTACAAAAAAAACCGCCAGTGATGCAAGACCTTTGGCTCAATTTCATTGGAGCTATTAGAAAGATGGGCGTAGATGGGCGCATTTAAATTTGCTAAAATGTAAAAAATATAGCCTAACTTTCTTGATCACATTCTAGTCTCCGATAAGGTCATAATTACAACAAAGAATTAAATGTATAAACACACATAATCGAATACAATACTACTTCCTCGGCACACAACATACGGTACAAACCAATGGCATCGAATTTCAATGTTCAAGATGACGGCATTTTTTTTGTTCATATAGTAACTACCTACATAGATCATAATGTTCAGGTACAATGGATAACAAGTCAATGACCCATAAAATGGTTCTCTAGATCATCAAATCTGGTTAGATTTTATTTCTGGAGTTATATACCGGGATATTATTTGCAACCTATGGATTGCATTCTGGTGGTCTAGAAATGGGCAGGATTGTGATGTGTAATTGTAAACGTCCGTGTAGCGAATAGTATTCGCGGTAGAAATAGATCTTTCAGAAAAAATTACTGCAAATAGATTGCATGTAACTTCTGCTGAATTGCGTCCATAATACTGTTTTAATATAATTTTTTTCTGAGGCGTATAGTTTTCCGTTTAGATACTAATTACCGACCGCAATCAAAATTTACTAATCTTTATAAAACTCCAATGCCCTAATGCCCATCGTCGTCTTATTATTGTTGAGT
>ML219619.1:35178-68129 GCA_004785975.1 Popillia japonica | reverse complement strand
TAAATAAATAAATAAATAAATAAATAAATAAATAAATAAATAAATAAATAAATAAATAAATATGAAAGACTGGGTTTCTGACTACTTTTTCTATCCTGATGTGCCCCAATATACACAGTGCTCAAACTTTGAACTGGTACATCTATAACATGCAGTAAAAGTAAATAACCCTTTTTTAAGGCGTTAGGCTAAATAGCTATGACTTCCCATATGATCAGGGCTGTGTTTCGGAATGCAAACAAATGCCTATCGAATGATATTTGTAATTCCATTGTTGTTTGTTGTTATTATTTGTCACAAGTGCAGTTACTGAGCCCGTGGACGCCATGCGGATGCCATTAAGACGTTTAACAATTGCAAAGATGAGCCCAAGAAATAGAATTTCTACTGCAAGAATATTCAATTATTGAATGCATCATGTACACAAGCATCCACTCAAACAGTGAGAAGAAAGCTCCATGCATTAAATTGAAGTGAAGAAGAAGGGTAGAGTGGGCACATCAACATGCAAATTGGAATGATGAAGATTGGGGTCGCTGTTTATTCAGTGACGAGATCAGAGTGCATCTTCATAGCTGAGATGAAATAGTGGAAATAGAGAAGGGCGCCATATTGAAAACAGCGTTACTTACCATCATGCTTATGGCGGTGATTCAATTATCGTTTGGAGACATATTTCTGCGACTCATCGTACTGAATTGGTTATGCTTGGAAATGCTTGGAAATGAAACAAATAGTGTCAGGTGTTGCTATTTGCTAATGAAACAGGCGACAGTTGCATTCTTTTAAAAGAACAATTACGCAAGTGGTTTGGCCAGCGAACATTCCATATCTTAATCCCATAGAGAACGTATGGGGTTACCGGAAGAGATTGATAAGATCACGAGGAGTGGATATAACAAATAACCATCAGCTCCAAATTACCGTTTTGCAAGAATGCCAAAATATTCCTCAGCATTACATCTGGGATTTGTTTGCCAGCATGCCAAGATATTGCCAAGAAGTCACAAAATCTAGAGGAGGTTCCACGCATTATTAATCCTTAAGTATTTGGTTATCTTTTCGTTCCAGAGCAAACTTTTGTGTAATACCAGAATGAAGATTTTGATATTTTTATATTAAAACGTTTGGAATTCGTTCTTTAAATTTTATTCTTTTAATTCTTTACGCTAAAGGTGTTTTGGAGAACTAGTTCAAATTTTGGCAGCCAAATTGGGTATTGTGTTGTCTGTACTAACACTCAATGTTTATACATACTTGTGACATAGCATCATTTGGGTTTGAAGATACCCCTGTAGCCCTGCTATTTACCAAGATTTTTATTTACAAGATTCAGGAAATTAAATCTAATTTACGTTCCCAGAGTTGAAATAAAACGATACCGAGAACCTTCCATATTTACTCTTAAATTAAAAAAGCTTTATTAGTAAACTCAACGTTTAGAGTACTGAAGGAAGTTTACGTCAATGTAAATAAATCTATGTACGTACTTACGCAATCTTTTCGTGATTAATAAATAATTCAAAAAAAAAGTTGGATTAGGCTGTATACCAATTATTATACAGTAAGGGGGCTAAAGCCGTACTTGAGACAACAAGATATAAAGTAAAAAAATCATTATTTACATAAGACTAACCTCAATTTAAAAAGTTCTGAGTATTTTTAGAAGAACGTATTCATGGAGAATATAAATGGATTTTTAATTATATTGTAATATACCCGCACCGTAATGGGTTCCAAAAATGTTATTCCCGTAAGCATCAGAAAAGTGACAGAAAGAGATTGGATTGATTAAAAAGACATTAATCTTCATAATTTCGAAGTTTCAATCTAATGTACAAAAAATCTCAACATCCCATAAATCTAAATTGCTCATTCATGTGCCTACGCGAAACGATAAGCCCCTAAAGATTTCTTAGTTCTTAAATCTTGCTACTACCTTCTTCCATAACATTATTTCTCGGATTTTTCTAGTTTAGCGAATTTTTCACATTGTAAATGGACGTATAAATAAACTTTTCTTTTAGGATTCGGAACAGTAAATTCAATGCGGCGAAATCGGAAAAATATATCCGATAGCTAGACATTACAAACATAAAACAGTCTAACCACAATGTTTTCAACATCTTTGCAAAACGAGTGATACTAAAATAGTTACTTAAATAAATATTTAGTACTACACGGAAGATGAACATGCATTTTGAAAGGTAAAATTCGTAAAGCTTTATGGGAAAAATAATACGGTAGCTTTTTTCCCCTACATCAATTCCCTCTCATTCATTACGGCTCCTGAAGAGGATAAAGGACACACAATTGACGTCACCTGGCTGATTGGTACTTTTTACTGGGTGGGTAATCAGTTTATATAAGAAGTGGTTTTCCCATTTTGTATTTTCACGTTACTTCAAATATAAGCCAATTGATTTGGAGGGATATTAAAAGTCTTTTTCCAGTATTGTACGCAAATAATAATTTTCACTAATGGGCCCAAAAATCGATAAGTGATTATTCGATTTCGGAAAAATTTAACGCTCCTTAAATTCTTGACGTTACAAACATTTTTATATCTTTCCTCGTTGAACACCAAACGCTTGGATAATTGCCAACGCGTTTATCAAAGCGATCGTAAGGACTGAAGAGGGTAGGGTCGCGGGGGTATATACATGACTGTGCAGTAAAGCAAATCAGTAAGCATGGGCCCTTGAACCAGAAAGAACCAGTTGCCAAATACTAGAGAATGAGTACCTACCTATCATCACGATTGAGATTAAATGGATGCTTCTGTATTTTGATTGCTTTTGGGAAAAAATGGTATAGAAACTTGTTTACAACCGATGTCTGATCGAAACAAACATTGTGAACCCTGTCAAAAAAGTGTTCTGCCAGTGCTGACTGGTTATATATTTGAGAAACAGATTAAATCAGATTAATAGATGGTAGACAAGGAATTTCTCTGTCCCTTCACTGCAACTTCTGAAGAAGTTTAGGATTTTCTTGAAGGCTATGAGTAGGGTAATTGGTGGGTTCTAAATGTATCTATTCCAAGTGGTGGTACTCCTGGCAAGCTACCGTCACGTAGTCGCACATAATGTATCCGTTGTTTTGATGTGTTTGGAGAAAAATCAGCAAATATCGCTGTCCACATTGCTCATGTTTTTGAGGATTACCATGAGCCATTACCGTATAAGTATTTAGGTCTGTTTTCTTGAGGCCAATTTAGATTTTAGCAATAATGGCTGAAAAAGTAATGACCTATTTTGTTTGTCTTAGTGTTGTATACCCATTGTGACCGAACATGAACAATCCGTGAAAGTGATTGACACCCGCGATCGAACATTTATAATAATATGTAATACTTATAATTTCATATCTATTCTGTTATTCATTTTATATTTAAGTTCATGTATTTTAAATTTAAATGTAGTTTTATTCACAATACTTACCTTATCACATGTTAACATATCCTTCTTTCAAAATGTATTATAAATTATATTTTAAATGTAATCTCTAAACACAGCTTGACCAACTCTTCGAGTATAGCAAACCGAGTTTCCTTCTGTTTCTAATATTTTACTGATTACTCTATTCTAAGGGTTGTAAAAGCTATTATCTAATTATTACAGACATTTCGCTGGTCGTGGTTGACCATAGCATTATATATTGTAATTGATGATAAACATTATCTAGGTATAAACACATTTCATTTTTGTAGTTAGAAGCAACGTATACATATCAAAATGCCTTTGCGCCCATACCTCAAACTTCCTGTTTTCGCGTAGGGTTGTTGCGAGTAGATAATACTATTTGTTATCATTCTGGGAATACAAATCATACGATGCTTCTAGCCAATCATGTGTGAACACCCTACCAACAAGTGGTGACTGTAATTTCTAACAACCCTATTTAATAATAGGATTTCAAAATTAACATTAGTTATTTGAATGTACGCGCAACGGAACAGCCGTTATTTCTGTAACTCCTTAGTAAACTCTAAGTAACTATATTTATTTCTAATAAAGGTAGTTGTGTTAGAAGAAATAGTTTTATTTCTATACGCTTTTTGCCGAAATATTAATATAGACGTTGACCGTGTAAGAGTTGTGCCGCACATTTGCGGCACAAACGTTAGTTGAGGGCAACCTTCAATATTTCATTTCTTGACATACCTACATTGTAAGTTCTAACATTTACAACCAAGTTCTCGCGATTCAATGTTTCTAACTGTCACTTTATAGTATAGGAGCTAGCAACGTTTTTGAGAGAGCATTTCAGGTCAGCTGATTCTTTGATATGTTGTCCTTATTGCTCCTTGGGTTAGAGTCTGAGCCGTCTGGCTGGCGGTAGCGGTTGCTTATATTAGTGCGCAGCCTACCTGTACAGGTAATAATCCTGGATTTTAAAAGAATGTTAAGAAGTGTAATTCTTAATTTTGTCACTTTGGATAGGTTTGGCTGACATAAATTTTTTATTGCCAGACATTTTTATCATTACTAATTACATGCCAGACGCGAATTTTCTTTTTTTTTAAATAAAAAATTCAAAGTATTTTATAATGTCTGGCATTTAAATATTATCGTATTTACGGATAAATAAATCTAAATTTAATTTGCCAGACGTTAATTCAGTTGTTTAACTTTAAATAAACACGATAAAGTGTAGCAGTATGATGCTAGTATCAGAGAGAGACAGATGCAGAATCTATTGCCGAGAATGAGACAGAAAACAATCACATATCGAGAAAGTTGTTTTAACATTTCCACTCACTCCAATGCCAACGTCAACGTGTCATCATCATAATGTGTCATTTTTGTGACACTATTATAGAATAAAAAAAAATTATAACTTAATATTAATTATTTGTAATTCGCGTATAGTGACCAGAAAATATTTGATTAAAAATGTAATTTTTTAAACTTCAATGATGTACTTTTCATTATCTCCTTTCTAAATTAGTCTTATTTTAACTTTAGTTTTTTTCTGTTAAAATATTTATATGTATATGTATCGAAATTTGTACTCACTAAAGCAAGAATAAGTAATGTACCTTTGTGATTGTTTTCTGTCTCATTCTCGGCAATAGATTCTGCACCTGTCTCTCTCTAATACTAGCATCATACTGCTACACTTTATCGTGTTTATTTAAAGTTAAACAACTGAATTAATGTCTGGCAAATTAAATTTAGATTTATTTATCCGTAAATAAGATAATATTTAAATGCCAAACATTATAAAATACTTTGAATTTTTTATTAAAAAAAAAAGAAAATTCGCGTCTGGCATGTAATTAGCAATGATAAAAATGTCTGGCAATAAAAAATTTATGTCAGCCAAACCTATCCAAAGTGACAAAATTAAAAATTACACTTCTTAACATTCTTTTAAAATCCAGGATTATTACCTGTACAGGTAAGCTGCGCACTAATATAAGCAACCGCTACCGCCAGCCAGACGGCTCAGACTCTAACCGAAGGAGCAATAAGGACAACATATCAAAAAATCAGCTGACCTGAAATTCTTGTTTTTTAAACGTTGCTAGCTCCCGTACTATTATGACTCTGCGTATTTCCAATTTTGCTATTGGTTAGACCCTATCTTACCTACTTTACGGTACGAGGTTTTAAATACACTTGACACATTGCTTTCCGACCTGCTCTCATTCAGCTCTTCACTTAGTCAACACCGTCTGATTAAATAAACAAAGAAATTACAAAGTACTGACGCTACGTGCTGCCCTTTCAACATATAGACGCTTCGAGGCCTCTTGTCCTGAAGCCGGCTAAGTATTTTATATTTCTTTTATTTGTTCTAATATAGTATATAATATTTTCTTTACCATACTCAATTTACGTACTGTAACTAATAATATTTGTATAGTAATTGCCAGTAACTTTAACGTTAAGTTCATCTAAGACGACAACGCTATTGTGTTTGTATTATTATTACTCTGACATATGAATTGCGTCAATTTACATCTGTGTTAAATTATTCGAATATCTTTTTTTTTATTTATTAATAAAGTTACTGTACGTACATAGTTCTACAATTGTTTATTTATTTCTTTGTGTTTCTTTGTTCTTTTAACTCTAATCGCGACTCCAGGGTATGTATGTACCTAATACGTGTTTAGCGTTCTTTTGCTCGGTTTACTACGTTGCGTCCACCAGGCACCGTAACAATATGATATTAGGGGAATTCATCACCGTGCAGCAAACGGTAATGCCAGCAATAGAGATATGTCCCCGAAGGGCATTGGAAGAACAACCAAAGGGTCAGCTGATTCATATCCTATCGCACAGTCAGGCGACCCTAAAAACACTAGCAGCTTATCAGATAAACTCAAAGCTAGTTTCGGACTGCCTGAAAAACCTAAAAACTCTGGCAACTCAATTCACTGGACCAGAACCGGGTTAAGACTGCAATACGTGATGCAGTAGCTGAGTGGATTACTGTCAAAGGCAGTTTCACAGTAAACGGATGATGGGGCAACTATCACAGCAATTAGCAGCGGATGTGCTGGCTCTTAACTGAGTACAGCTTAGAACAGTGACGAGTCTGCTAACAGGACACGACAGTCTAAGGGAATATCTGCATAGTCCTTGTATTTGAATGCGCTGCATCGGTACAACGAAGACTGTAGCTTTTGGAACGAACTAACCAGGCTTATCACTTCCTTTTTTACGAGAAGAGAATTAGATCTAGCAAAACCATCATTGCTTCGGTTGACTAGGTTCGAATCTTGCCTGCAATTTCTATGCAAGCAAGCCATTATACTTTTTGCAGTAATATTTGTTCTTGTTTTTCCGTGACTTTTTCCCGCCATACTAACCATAGCTTAGCTGAATTTGTCCGACCAACGTATAATGTCATTAAATGTCAAAGTCAGTGTTATCAACTAATGAAACATTAAAACTGGTCTCAGTCCAAGTAGTATAACCACCACCTTGGCTAAGGGTGTGGGTTAAAATTGGTAACATCAGATCCAATTTCCGGTTAGATAAAATATTAACGGTTAAAGAAAATGTAGTTATGTCTGTTTAGTCTTATCTGTCTATTTCATAAAAATATCAAGCAGTTTTGTTAAAACTATTAAGCAGTTATACCTAAATCTAGAGTATCTACACTTTTCGGTGTGTTCAGACCATCATTTAGCCACAAACCAGCACACAATAATGGAATATACAAATTCTAGATGTTATTCCTTAAAAAATGGGGATTTGCGAACGAATAAATGGAATAACATAGCGGAACTATACATACAATACGATTATATTTCAGATTACTATCCATTACAGTTGAAGTATAAGAAAGTTAAAAAGCTATCAACGATACTTTTCAAAGTTTTTCTCATTCAATTATTTCTTCAGGAATACAGTTTTCACAAACTCTTAAAATTACGACATCGAATCATTACTCATCTTCCGCTTAGTTTTTCCCGTCTAAATCTTTTGGCCTCCTTCCAACTTGCTACTATTTTCTCTTTCTCCATTTATATTCCGCTTCTTCTAATTCCGGAAGAGATAACGGAATTACTTGCTCACCATCCGATGTGTTAGTTCACGGAGACACGTTGATCTCCAGGAAACGTTTACCTTCCACATGAAATCGAAAAACCGGTCTGTGTGAATTGAACTGTCTACGTCTATAAATTATAAAATCTTTCGTTCTCCTAAATATAATTTTATCCTTATCTTCGTTTCCAGTAATTCTATTTTCTAGTCATTTTCTGCAAAGCAGGAAAATAAATATATTACATTAAGTCGCTAGATTTGGGAGATGTTGTAAGGGAAATTTACGGCATCTGTCCCGTAACACGTCCTGCTGTATTGAAAAGAAATCCAATCTCAGCGGATCAGACGGCTTAATGGCCAGTGATAAGATTTAAAAGACGACAAAAAATCTACGTGTTTCAAACAGCAATTTAAAAGCCAATAATCTAAGAGTCGAGGAATCGTTTTGCGCCAAGCGCTTGGAGTGCTCTAGAAAAGAATGCATTCAAGATTAGAATAAATAAAGTCATTTTCGTAGAATCCAATCATTAAGTGCAGTCAACTGTAAGAGCAGATGTTAGTTTACTGATTGAATAATTAAATACATTATTTCGGATTGTTAAGGGATTCGTCGGGATATTTTACTATACATATACCGTGTGAGCGGTCGATACCTAACCTGTGCACGCTATATTCTATTGTACAATTGTATTATCAAAAATCGCTTGCTGCATCTTAGTACAGCGATATATTAGATTCCCTATCGAGCGGACGATCGCGGGCAAGAGATTCAAGTCTATCTATGCAGATTGCGAGTGAAATAGAAACGCAATTGTTGTCGCATACTAGCATGCGCATTTAAATAAATAGAGGTAGTTATTAGTTAGATAGATCGCCTGCTCGATAGGAAACCTAATAAACCGCTAAACTAAGATGCAGCAAGCTATTTTTGCCAATCCAATCGTACAACAGAATATAGCGTACAAGGTTAGGTATCGACCGCTAGCAGGCGTTCACACGGTATGTAGAGTGTAATGTATAAGTATTGATCAAGCAAATGGTACACTTTACATTAATGACAGATAGATGATAGATAGATATTAGCTCATATATTAGCACTGATATAGAAGCAGTATATTGGCTGTTTAATATTCAGCTCCCAGTTTTATTGATTAGTTCGATTCCATTAAATCTACCTAAGATTCATTGTCGACCAATGACTAAACTGGAATCATTGCAGAATTGCATTCTGGACATATGCTACAACATATTTGTAAAGAAATATTTGATGGACAGATGGTATACTGTTTTTGACAAGGCGTAATATGCTTCAAGGTTATTTGCACTGCTCTAACATGGTCATCAGATATTGACAAAGAAATAGCACAAATAGAGGTGCATAAATTATAAGAGCTTGTCTGTCTAGAAATTACAAAAGTGGTACGCACCTGTCTAACTATCATGATAAAAAATGGTTAGGTTGGATTAATACTTTCACGGTCAAAAGTCGTTTTCTTTACACATCTATTAAGAGGACGTAGAATAATTAGTTTTTTTTGTAAGTGCTCATGGGCGGGTGACCCCGTACGGCCGCTCGGCCAAATAGGCCTATTGTGCCCCCATATCGTATAGGCTTTCCATCCCAGTTGCACCCGTGAGAAAAAGTTAGTTTCTCTAGTTCGGGTTCGTCCAATCTCGCGATCCCAAAGTAGCTCCGCCTCTCCACGTCCCAAGCAGGGCAGTCGGAAAAGAGATGCACGGGAGTTTCCTCCACGTCTCCGCAGCTTCTACACTGGGGAGAGTTTGCTAAGCCCATGCGAAACAGTGGTTGTTCCGTGTGCAGTACCCAGTCAGGATGCTGGTTAGCATCCTTAACCTGGGCCTGCTTGGAGACAGCTTTACGAAGCCTATCCTGGTACGGATGAACATCCAGGATTTTACAGTGTCTCATTCCAGTGAGTCGCCTGCAGTGGGACCGGTGTCTGGCAGCGAGCTGAGTTCTGACGAAGGCCTTGACGCAACCATATGAGCTCCCATACGTCGGTTCCGGACCTATGTGTGGTCGCTCACTGGGTGCTCTGGCTAACCCGCCAGCAATTTCATTACACCTGATCTCGGAGTTGCCCGGCACTCATCCCCACCCCCGTAACGCTGTGAAGTTCGGCCAGTTGATTCAGCTTCCTGTGGCAGTTTAAAACTACCTCAGAATCAAACTTGACAGCCTGCAATGCTTTGAGAGCTGCCCGAAAGAATTTCCACCACTTCATTCTTATGCGAGGAGGTTCCCCGTCCTTCCAGATTCCAATGCCCGTGCCATTTGGCGTTTTGGAGGCATCTACAAACCAAAGCTGGAGCCCATGCTTGCGTTTGCGGATGTCAGATAAAGCAACTTCCCTGGTGGGGATGTCTACTTTATAGTTTCGAGTGAAACTAAAGATGGGCGGGATCCTGTCCGGCCTAACGGACAGTGGTGCCCTCTTTTCCATGTAGGTGAAGATGCCAGTATGGTCACCGGCTCTGCCAGTGAGACCTTTGCATCCACTGTATTTTAACTTGTAGGCCCCCAGGACAGCCTCTGACCACAACTCCAGGTGTAGCGGAGGGAGACCAAGTATGGCCTCCATGGCCGCCGTCGGCGTCGAGGACATGGCCCCCGTGATACCCAAGTAGGCAATCCTCTGAACTAGAATAATTAGCTTAATCAAATGTTGTTTCTGTCAGATGGAATTACAAAGTCAGGGCGCCGTTAGAGTTCTCCTATATTAAAATTTGATAACGGGTCAATTTTTTGGGGTAGGTACCTACAAACGAATAATGCGCCGTTCAAACAACCAACATCTATATATGGATTATATGAATTACAATGGACTAGAAAGTGGTTGGTGGAATTTTTACGTAATAATGGAGATCAAATCAAGTCGTATATGCCTAAGAAGCAACTATGTAGTTGCAATTCTCTACAATATCATGTTAAGAGCATGTTGTGCGAGTGTATCAGGAAACCTGCCTATTTCACAAATGTGGAAGAAGTGAGCCTGCCGAGCATATACTATATGCCATTGCGAAGCAAAGCTATTCCTGTCTAGAGCAGACCACTCCAACGTAAAAATAAATCAAAGCTTGAGCAACTATGTTACTAATATTTGCTTGAGATACTGGATTCAAAAGATATTATTTGAACAGGACAATTGAATTAAATCATTACTACGTATTGGACATTCTCTACTAGCATTACCTTAACTGCTTCTAGAACATATGCCCAAAGGATGTTAAGAAGCAGATAAGAAATATATTGTCAGTCTATAAATGAAACCGAACAAAACGTAAATAAATGAAGCTGTAGTTTTGAAAAAATGAGAAATTATTTCAAATGACTCTTAAGGAATATGGGACACAAAAGAAGTTAGAAAAGAAAAATAATATTTGACACTGATGTAGCCATAGGGAATGTTACTACGTCTGCTTTCTTGTTGCTTAAACTGGAATCAGTTTGGTAATTAGTTGAAAATGAATATTAGACATTTAGCCTTGCTGCAGTGATTATTTTCGCTACACAGGATGTGGACATTCCTCTTACAGTCATCTCGACAAGTCGTAAATTGCTGAAGACCAAAATACTAGTGGCAGGACTTACTCTTACGAACACTTATCTGTGTGAAGGCCAGCTTTTTTCCAATTGCGCCGCACTTCTACAGTGTTCTAACATGCAGCGAATTTACGTTTTTTTATTTTATATAATTTGTTTGTAACTTAAAAGACGTTCTATCAATCTATCTATATCAATTGTTATGTAAAACCACGAAAAAATTGACTTCCGTCTCGGAGTACTGTATCACACGACTTTTAATTTGAGACCTTCACTTATATGTTCATAATTTCTATAAAAATTTAATCGCATTGCGAGAAAGTCAACGTTGTATGTCATTTTCAACATTCGTTCATGCGAACTCATTATTTGTGTACAAACATGCCAAGACCCTTTTCCTAAAATGTTCCGTCAACGCATTACATTAACGAAAAGTTCTAAATTTTGCCAGGGCATATTTAATTACAAATGACATACATACGTACACTACGCGTCCAAAGTTAGATTGTGTTTTTGTTTCAAGAAATTTACATACATCTGTCCAAAGTATTCGTTTTTGTACTTACAGGTATAATAACCAGCAACTATTTTTACTGGACTATAGGTAATCTGATACCAACATAAACGATGCTAATGTTAAATACCTACATATAGAGCAAAGGGTGGAGATGTGCTCCCCCCCCCCCCCTCCACCCCCTACGCAATTTGTTTTTAAATAATAAAAACGACATGCGTCTTTTTAGAATTCAATAATATAGGTGCAAGAATCCCAATTTAATTAACGTTAATTATTTTGTTCTCAATTGAATGAAGCTTGAAATTAAAAATTTTACAAAAGAATAGATACAAAATTTTTACTTTACCTTTGATATGCTAAAGATGCAACACAAGCCCTTCAAGGATACGTGTCACTTTGAGTTGGTAAAAGCACGATTTTGTCACAGTTATAACTTATACGTTCGACAACTTCAAAAGCATTAATGCACATGCCCAGAAGTTCAAATTGCTCACAGTTGAATTAGCATTTAGCGCCAGCTATGGGAAATTAATTACAACGATACATGCACTATTTAATACTCAAGAAACATTTTAGATGCCACCGTCAGTTTTTATAATAAACCAAGGGGGCAATATATCAACAGGCAGCCACGTTACCATATTGTCCCCTATTTAAGGACAAATGAAAATAAATCCAAAATGCTTTTGGCAAATGCGTAAACTATTTTAAATGTGTTTCCTACTCCTTTCCTAATTAGTTTTTGGTCAAACCATAGGTGTGCAAAATTATTTTTGCACCAAATGGAGTTATGTGTAAGCTGCTTGATACTTACATATATATGGTGACTCATGACTATGGTGGGGACAAGAATGTGAGCACTTATTGCGACTATCTTCTTCTAAGTAACACCTATCAAAAAACTCTTCCATAATCTTCCATTATTTCTTCTATTCCCTTAAAGTATTTGTTTCATTTTTCAAAGTTTTTCTTTATCTTAGAATAAAAACGTTTGTATATGCGGTATTATACTTACGACAGGTAACTTTGACAAATACATTTGAGACAGATGAAGCTGATATCAAAATATAGAGGGTTCTGTATATTTTAACTCTATCAAACGTCATATCTAAATATCAAACCGTTTCCTTATAATCCTATTGGGTGTGGGTGTACCCTGTACACATCATTTATTCAAACATTGGTAAAAGAATTTGTATAGCAAATTATACTGTTGCGTACACAACCCGCAAATCGAATGGGGTATTTGTTATATCCCCTGCTGTATTACTTTTAGAGCTGCGACGATTGAATTTCTAGAACATTTTTCTTCGCTACAACATAGGACCACCTCAATCTATCTATCGATATGTCGGAAGCGTTTCAAACTTTCGCCCTTTTTCCATAGATCTATTCCCGCGAAAGTGGTTTCAATTATGCAAATTAAAGCAGTAGAGTTTTTGGAGCTTTCGCAACGGGAAAAGGTAATCTTCGATGACTGGGAAATAAAAGTTTTCGGCTATCGACAGAAAATAAAGCTAGGAGGATAACTCTCAGTAGTTATGGTGACGATGATGATGCTTTAGACTATCATTTGTACTAATATAAGAGGGTCGATGCTTCCGAATAAGGAATATCGGATAAAAACAAAAGCAGGGACGCAGATATAAAAAGAGAGAAATAATCTTAAAAATAAATTAATAGGAATGATAGAGGTACAAGAGGGATTCGTCAGAAAAAAATGCTTTTTATATGGTAGGAAAAATACGGATAAAATTTAAAACCTATGCTTGCAGACTAATCTGTTTACCAAGCATCACGCAAAAAATTAGCCATTCAATTTTATCTTTCGCGTTTCTACCACTAATCTATTTAACAGGAAACATTTCCTGTGGATATGTATGTATATAAGTACATAGTTCACGTTCAAGAAGTTCAGCCGTATTTGTTCTACCAGGAAACTGGGATTTCATTACGCGGAAATAATGCTGTAAGCTCTGAGTAATAGAAATTTTAAATATAATAAATGTCCAGAGAG
The DNA here is from genome assembly GCA_004785975.1 of Popillia japonica. Taxonomy (NCBI): domain Eukaryota; kingdom Metazoa; phylum Arthropoda; class Insecta; order Coleoptera; family Scarabaeidae; genus Popillia; species Popillia japonica. Next base: position 54,522 of record ML219619.1, on the reverse strand, counting down.
ATTACATTAGCCTGTCACACACGGTATTATTTTAAAAATAATTTATGTTTTTAGAACACAGATAATTGTAAATAATTCATTTGAGTTTATTGACAAGAAGTATTATATTAAAATGTTTGGAGTGAACTTAGAGAGAGTCTCTTTATCTGCAACTATTTAGAAAATGAATTTATAGTTGATTTTTAAGTTACGTGCAAAAGTTATTGCATCTTGTGATTGTGCAGTGGTTTAAACTAAATAAGCTAAATACATTAAAGACCAAAGCAATGATTATCAGTAGTAGGCCTGTAGTTTCTCCAGATAAGGACATTGTAATTGATAATGCAGTAATTGAACTAGTTTCTGAAATAAAGTATCTTGGTGTTATTATTGACTGTAAGCTCTCATTTAAAAATTACATAGACTATATTGTTAAAAAAGTAGCAAAAAAGATAGGTTTCTTAGGGAAAATAAGTAGTATATTAAGTTTATGGGCTAGAATTATGGTATATAAGACTATTATCGCTCCGCATTTTGAATACTGTGCTACAGTTTTGTTTCTAGCAAATGACGGAGACTTAAATAGATTACAAAAACTACAAAATAAGGCAATGCGGATCATTTTGGGCTGTAATCGCTATACTCGCTTAGTGATGATGCTGGAGACATTACAGTGGCTCAGTGTTAAACAACGAGTTTATTTCAATACTATTATCCTTATTTATAAAATTGTACACAATATGGTGCCGGTATGTATGAGTAAATTTATTGTTTATACTAAAGACATTCATGACAGGACAATTAGAAACGCAGATATGTTTAGGTTACCATTGGCTAAGAAATCATGCTCACAGAACAATCTGTATTATAAGGGACTAAAATTATATAATGAGATGGACAAAGAAGCTAAACAATCTACTAATGTAAGAGTTTTTAAAAGTTTTTGTTCTACGTATGTTAAGAATATCTGTATGATTTAGATTTAGGAAATAACAGCTGTATTATATACCATCTTTTGATGAATAACGTTTACTACTACTATTACTACACATCTTTAGTGGCGAGGGAGCCATTGTTGCTATGTTTGAGTTGTAAATTCTGAAATAGCTGGTAGCATTGACAACAAAACAATTATCAAAGGCGACACATTAAATAAACCCTAAAAAAGCTTAAAAGTGTTTAAAAAGAATGCTTGATTATTCAGACTTCCTTTGGAAGTATTCAAGCAAGAAATTACTAATACTAATAGAACCTTATTGCCCAACAAGTTACGCCCTAAAACAGAAGAAAATAAACAAAATCCAAATTAAATTGATAAACGCCAATGTGAAGCAGCAAGGTTATAATGTAACATTTGCTCGCATTAACATGAAATTTATATCGATGGCACCATGTCAACAATTTGGCTAAATTAAATTGAAGGATGATTAAGTCGCTCAGTGTGTAAATCTGAAAAACTTTATGTCATCAGCATCCGCAAGAACTTTCGCAATAACTTTGCGAAATGTTTTATCGCATAAAATGATGTCATGAATGGTTGCACCAAGATTTGAAGATTGTGGTACAGTAATACCTATGCTAGCAGCATAGTATCATACATACAATATTGCATCAGTTGCAGTATCCTTTTGTCAGTATCGAAGTGCCCGACGGGCATTGGAAAAACAACCAAACACAGCTGATTCATATCCTATCGGATCAGGTGGCTCTAACAATAGTAGTAACTGATCAGATAACCTCAAAGCTAGCTTGGTACTGCCTGAAAAACCTAAAAACTCTGGCAACACGCAAGAAAGTTACTTTGATGTGGGTGCATAAGGATATACCAGGCAATGAAGTAGCAAATAAGCTGGCAAGAAGAGGCTCTGCGACTAAATTCACTGGACCATAATCGGGTCTGGCAATAACTAAGACTGCAATACGTGGGGCAGTAGCTGAGTAGATTACAAAATTATAAAATCTTATCTGAAGATCACTATTTCTGACATAAGAGACCTAAATCCTCCCACTCTTGAAAATGTTCCTCGTATGGGATTTAATATCTAGCTGTATCCCCCGAATTGTTCCAGAATAAAATATTTGTGTTCTTTTGTCACTATGACTATGTCACTTGACATAAGGTGTGGTAGCTGTTTCAACAAGTATCAATAAGATTTACAGAAAACATTACACTATGGTCCGTTTTCTGTCAGACTTTTAAGTAAAATAAATTTTCATAGATTTTACAGCCGTTTTTTAATGCCGTACTATATACTATAAACTTTTGCGACTTTTAATGAGTCCTTTATGTCAATTTGAAACTTAATTTTTATAGTTGAAATAATCCATGCTGTAAGGTGAAATGTAATATATGTAGAATAAAACAATCCTCTATACCTTACACAATTTAATATATTTACTCCTACATGTTTGGGCCATACAAGCCATCTTCAGCCTAGAATCTAAACAATAACGTAAAATTACATAGAGTAATGATAGTTGAAAATGTAGTACTTACAGTCATGTGTTAAGAATCAAAAACAATAAAATTATCAAATGTCTTGAAGACGTGGTTGTGTATTTTTATTAATATCGAACGGATGAAAAGAGAAATGAAATTGATGGGTTTAAATGTGAAATTAAGTTATATGAAAAAATGAAATGTGGGAAAAGACAAGTTGAAAAATGTGATTGATATGGAAAAGTTTAAATGTATTTGAAAAATACATGGTTAAATTATTAATTTTATAAAATTGACGATGGTTTACCCATGAGCATGCCCTTATCAGGTATTCTTGCTGAAATTCTATTAAACCATTTCGAATCAAATTTCATAATTAATAACCATAATCCTTTCAATAACTACATAGTCAAATAGTTCCGATATGTTGATGATATTCTATGTCTATGGTCAGGAGACGACAACACTTTAAAACTTTTTCATACTTCCTTAAACAATCTTCACAACAATTTAAAATTCACTTTAGAAATAGAAAATAATCACTGCTTGAATTTTCTGGACGAAACTATTAATAATAACAATAACTGCTTATGATATGACATATACAGAAAACCCACTTCTTCCTCTATAATAATTCCATTCGAATCCCACCATCATCATTCCCACAAACTAGCTGCATTTAGATACTTCATTAATAGAGCCGTAACATATCCTATTAATCATTCTTCAAAAATCAATGAAATTAACTTTGTCTTTGATTTAGCTAATTCCAATAATTTCAGCTCGAAAACCATTGATGAAATCTTAAAAAACTCTATCATCAAACTCGACCCTCTATATACCAAACCACAGCCTATTCCTTTCACTTATAAACCCATCCCATACAATTACATTACTCAAAAATCAAAACACATTTTACATAAATACAATATTCAACCTGCTTACAAAACAACCACACAAATTTTCAATATTTTAAATAACAGTAAATTAAATGATTATGATATTCTCAACCAAAGTGGTGTTTATTCAATAACTTGTTCTACATGTAATACCATCTACATTGGTCAAACGGGTAGATTCTTAGAAAAACGTATTCAAGAACACAAATTTCAACCAAATTCAAATATATTTAAACACATACAAGAAACCAACCATATTATGGATTTTAAAAACCCCAAACTTCTTCACAACTGCCATAAAAGCTTTAAACTTGATTTGCTTGAAATGTTGAAATTTGAACAACATAAAATTAATAATAATCTACTCAACGACCAATTAGATTTCCAATACAAGCCACTTTTTAGTTTTCTATAAATTTCTACAACACTACACCCTTGTCTGCTATAATTCCTAATTTTTATATTTTCAAATTATTTTTAAATTACAATACTATATTTATTAGTTCAAAGTATAAATAGTTGCCTATATACACAGGATCGCTAGTTATAGTTTCCTAAATATTAATCAACTTGTAGCTTGAACCTTGATAAGGCTGATAATAGTTCTGGCCATACTACAAAAGCTAAAATGCGTTGTTTTTATGAAATTCAATATTGAAATTTAAGCAAATTCTGGAAAATAAGGAATTGGAGGAGTTATAAGATCTTTATATATTTCTCTAAAAAATGGTGAGTTAGCACAACTAAACTCGGGAATGAGTGGATAAGTGAAGTGAAAAAAATTAGTGTAGGATTGAACAACTTCTATAGCTCAAACTCCTGAAATTAAATTTGTTAGTTAGTAAAACAAAACCATGGTAAATATCATTACCGCAGATAATATTTGTCTATCATTCCTGCATGCGTGGCCATATTTTTTGTTACTTCATTTACCCAGCTAATATATTTGAAACTAGAAAAAAAAATGTTTCCATACAGCTCACGGTAAAGTAAAATTTAAAGTCAGAAAAACAGATTTATATGAACTGTGTTATCTTAACTAATTGTGTTACTATAATGGAGTAAAGTAAAGTAAAGTTTATTCCTAGAAGATCAAGAAAACAGATATAGGGGAAGTCACAAATAAACTTAAGCCTAAGCGCAGAAATAATAATATTAGTACTAATAACGTATATATATAATAATAATAATGTATAATAATACAATTAATACTAACAATAGCAATAGTAATACCCGGAGGTTAGAGATAGTTAAAGAACTGTTCATAGTCAAAGAAGCCAGCGTGCGAAATCCTAAACATAGGGTCGAGGAGGCACCTCCCTTCCCGCAATCAGAATTAGAAAGTGCAGTGGCAAAAATGAAGACTGGAAAGGCACCTGCACCGGACCATTTAACAACCGAAGCTATAAAAGCCGTGGTTGAAACTATCCCAAAGATACTGCTCAACATCTTTAACCATTTAATTGCGTCCCAAGAATTCCCAGAGAAATGGAAAGATGCGATGGTTATCCTGTTATGGAAAGGCAAACCAATAGACTCGGCGTCAGCGTTCAGGTCAATCTGTCTAATCAGCATACTACGTAAACTTAACATACTACGTAAACTTAACATACTACGTAAACTTAACGAATTAAGGAATAGCTGGAGGTTGAGTTGGGAAATTCTGGGGAGTTCTCCGAAAGACAGTTTGGTTTCGTCAGAGGAAAATCGACGGTACATGCTATAAAAGCAATAGTGTATAGGGTCAACGAATCCACAGAGAAATGGGTCGCGATAGTGGCGCTGGACATAAAAAACGCTTTTAACTCGGCAGCTTGGGGTAGTATAATAGAACAGATTGTAAAAAGGAGGCTTCCGGCATATCTCGTTAGGACTATAGAGGCGTACTGCAGGGGAAGAAAACTCTTCTTCAACAACTAGATTAATGTGGAGATTGGAGCAGGCGTCCCACAGTGATCCGTTCTTGGACCCATTCTATGGAACATCCTATATGATAGTATCCTCAATCGAGAGCTCATGCAGGGCGTAACATCGATGGCGTACGCCGACGACCTAATCATAATTGTGGAGGCAGAGGATGAGAAGGAGCTCATGTTTAAGGCGAATGAGTCAATTGAGGAAATTATCTCATGGTTGGAAGCCCAAGATCTGCAGGTAGCTCCGCATAAGACTGAAGCAGCAATTGTCAAGGGACTGCGAAAACGCGACGGCGTGTCCTTCAATATCCTGGGTAGCATAGTGGTCTCAAAAAGCTAAAGTACTTAGGCGTAGTGCTGAGCTAATGTTCGGACCCCATGTGAAAAATATTGCAGAGAGAGCGGAAGCTAGCCTGGGGGCTCTGTCGAAAATGCGTGTCCAGCATGGTGGCAGCTTATGCGGATAAAAAAATACAGCGACATCCTGGAAGGAGTACAGAGGAGAGCGCTTTTAAGAGTCGCAAGCGGATACAGAACTGTCTCTACAGCAGCAGTGCAGGTTATTGCGGGAATACCGCTACTGATCCTACAGATGGAGAAGCAAGCAGAAGCTTTTAAGATGAAACAATCGTAACAGCATCCAGACAAACTTGCACTAAGGCGCGCCACGTTCATTAAATGGCAGCGGCTGTGGGGTGAAGATAACGGTAGCGCGGTACGCACAAAAAACTCATCCCCGATCTGACACCGTGAACACAATGTAAACACAGAACGACAGATTATTACTTCACACAGTTTCTCTCTGGACACGGGCATTTTCGCTCATACACAAAGCGCTTTAAAATAACAAAAGAGGACCTGTGTGTGTACTGTGGATCGACTGACTCGCCCGAGCTCGCGATCTTACTGTGCAACAAGTGGGAACAGGAAAGGAACAGGCTGTCGCAAGAGACAGGTGAAGTCCTGACCTGTAATAACGTCATACGAGTCATGCTAGAATCAGCGAAGATCTGGCACGCTGTACACTCCTTCAGGGAGAATTGAAGAGAGTGGAGAATCAGTACGTACGCTGATAGAGTCTTCCGAGAATGGGTAGCCTAGAGACCAAGCGTGCCAGCTGAAGATATGCCATAGAGGCGGTTCCGGGGGCACGCTGAGAAGATAGAGGTGTTTTAGTAGGTAAATCGTGTCTTGCACACCCCGCACGGGAGTCTTATACTGCTACATCGCAAACGAACCCTGCTTGTAGCGTCCATAAAGGAATAGTACCTAATAGTAATAGCAAAAACAATAACGATAATAACAGTAGTAATACATAGTAGTAGCCATAATAACATTAAAAGCAAGAAACCTTATACGTAGATGTAAATGAAACTTTAAGTAAAACTAAAAATTGTAATATTCCTGTAGGGAATAAAAGGCGTTCACCTCTAAATAATCACAAATATTGTTTGAAACGCAAGCGGTAGGAATAGTGTTACCGAGAGCTCGAATATGCTTCAATAGAACACAATCCCAAGAGACCAACCTTGCAGTTTTACAATTTTCAGTGGCCGTTTAATTTTATATGAAATTGTATGGGCTGTATATTGCTGGTTTAAAATAAACACGATATAAAGAGTTTTATTGAAATTAGCTATGTACAAACATCAGAGTTTGAGTTTAAACTATTTACCCAATTCTCCGACAACATTTGCTAGAACTATTTTATATTGCAGGGCGCGTGTAATTTGCAAATATTTAAATACAAAATATCAAAACTTTTAGAGTGCTATAGTGGCTACAAAGTCTTTCCCCAAGGGCACCGTTTTATTAACCGCTGCTTCTGAAACGCTAAAGATACTGTTTTATTTATAGGCTATTATTAATAAGTATTGAGTTTACGACATACATAAAACGATTTATGCTTACAAAAAGGGCGTACAGTAAAGAGAACGTCGTAATTTATTAAAGAATATAATAGGCTATATCGTATTATAAACCATAATGATTTGTAGAAGATCCCTCGGTTGACCTCTAATTCCAATATAAATGATGTACGATGATAAATTCAGACTAGGATCTGTTATATAAAAAAAAAACGTTTCTACCCAGAAATATTTTACAATGTCAAAAAAAAACTCCGGTTACCTGAAATTATAGCAGTTATTACTGCGGGAAAGTCAAGTAGGCTATAGCTGTATTTCTATAACGATGCAATAAGTAAGAAAAAGGAGACACGAACGAAATGATGTATGTATATACGTTATGAGGAAAATCAGACCAAACGAAGTTACAATACCCGAGAAAGCTTTCAAAAGGCTGTACGTTGCTATAGCTTTCATCCGTCATTTTGAGTAATGGGATTATTTAAATCACGACAGCAGTATAATATCGCTGATGGAATCGTATTACTATGTTTGATTTTCTTGTTTTAAGAAAAAATATAATACTAATAAGTACAATTTCTGCGAAATGGCGGCAATATATTGGAAAATATGTACATATGTAACCTACATATATTGAAGATATTTGATCAACTTGTTTACAGTTCCCACGCAGCTGTATCACCTTTCTCATTGAGAAAATTTATCCTTACAAATGTGTTTAAATAAGATGTATTCGTCTTTATCGGATAAATTTTACTTCAGTTCATAAAAAAGATTTGTAAGTGTATACTAAATATCTTTACTTTTTTTGGACATTAGGTTTATTATCATAGAAGAAGACCAATATACATGATATTCAAAATATGGAGGAAAACAATGTGCAGTTTAGAATTTATTGAAATCTGCTTAAAAAGTAAGCCTAAAACTATTTTACAATTAGAACGTACTGCATATGTATATGTAGGATGAATAATATGATAAAAACAGAAAAAGAGAATGTACTTTGGAAATACCTCTATTTGACTTCGAAGTAATTGTCACCGGCACAATACTCTTTGGACAAAGTTTACACACCTTGCAAATTGCTTCGAAAGTCAACTCTACAAACTGTTTTTAGAATAACTGGCATATTTTTCTAAATTTTATTGGGATTAAAAAATTGTAATTTGTACAAATGCTAGCCCTAAAGGGACAAAAAAGTTACTATGAATGGGGTTGGCGAGATATGGTAGGTGATCCAAGGTAGTTACGCCATGCCAGAAAAAATTGGTGGAGATGGATTGAATTTCCGGTCTGGATCATCCATGCTTTAATGTGCCGTGTGTGAGCGATGGAATATTTTTTTTACCCATTTTGCCATTTTACCCAATTTTAAGCAGAACTGAATGTTGTGTTATTGTTCCAGAGCTTTGCCACGCAAACTACTTAAAACAATCCAAAGATGGTTATGTATGCCTATGATTGCTTGCAATATTGTCAGTCATTATTACCAGTTACATTTAACACATTAGTTTATCAGTACGATATTGAATATAGGAACCCTCCCGTTACATCTTCTTTTTCGGTTCCTCTATGGCTGTATTTGGAAATTTGGAGTTGAACGGACCTCGATAGAGGCTTCCGCACAGCCTTTGTTGAGAAGAATACTGGTTGTTTTTTCAATGTTCTTGACTGGGTTTTTCAAGAATGGAATTTAAAATTGTATATCTAATCTTTTTTCCCGTTCAATAGTGACCTGTATATGGTACTTAACTTTATTTAAAATTTTCAGTGTTATAGTTGAAGCAATAGAGAATATGTAGTCATCGATAGACTGGTAGATACACAGCAGATGAATCGGAAATTTTTCAAGAAAATGATGCATACAATGTCGTTATTGTTCTATAAAGCTCTAAAAACTATTACCGTTAAATATATAAGACTGGACAATCCTGGACAATCTCCATGAAATACCTGGCAATGACGCTGAATGTGGATAGAAATAGAGATACGGTCCTGAAAGATGAGTTCATACTTGTTCGGTAGATGAAGATCGTCTATTTTTTTGATGAAATTGAAAATATATAGGTCGCAATGAGGACAAGCATTCGATACAATAGTAGAATGATGTTTAACTAAATGGTGTTTCATATAACGTATTCTTCTTTAATTTTTTTATGGTACTACTTTTCCAGTAGATACCTCCACAATCAATTACACATCAGTGTACCAAACGCATTGCAAGTTCAAAATTGGAAATATTGATGCTGTGGAACTTACTAATAGATTAGATTAGATTAGATTATATTACATTAGGGGTGGCCCTACGGGCTCTGTGCTGTGGGATACTCTGTGCCCAGAATTAGAAACCTTATCCTTGCCAGGCCTTCGCAGTGGCGCAGTACATGGACTGGGGTTTCTTCCTCCTCCTTGCAGAATCTGCACCTGGCATCTTCCGCTAGGCCTATGTACATATACCTATTTAGTCTACAGTGACCTGTTAACAAGCCTACTAACATTTTGACGGTTTTCCTGTCTTTATTTAGTAGGTCTCTAGTGAATTCAGGCTTCTGTTCTGTTAGGAACTCCTTTGCCTGTCTTAGCCCAGGTGATCTTTGCCGCGAACCCCTGGACCTATTGTGTATCCAATCGTTGATGGATTTTCTGATCTGTGATTTGGTGGTGCCGAAGGATGGGCCAGGCCCGACGAATTGCCTCGACGAGCCTTGTCTGGCCAGATCGTCTGCCGCCTCATTTCCCTTCACGCCCTCGTAGCCGGTTCGTCTTTCCACCTCTCTAACGCAATGGTGTATTGCTGCTACCTCAGCTTGAAAGACCGTTGTGTTCTTGCTGAAGCTTATCGAGAGAAACTTCCTAGGCTTTCCTCCGTATATACCGGCTTATACGCCATGGTCGGTTTTGGAGCCGTCTGTATACCAGTTCGAGACCGCTTTTATCGGAGAGCCTTTCTCCCAGTCCTTCTTGTCTGGTATTATCACCTGATATTTTCTATCCAGGTTGAATTTCTGAACCCTTGAGTCGCTTGGCACCTCTCTAATAGATCTAGACCAGACCTTTTTAACAAAATATTCGCGTAAATGACACAATAATTTTTGATATTGCCACGTGGACACCACTTTAGCCCATTTTAAGGGCATACAACGTAGTTATCATAAACTTCATTCACCTTGGAAACAAATCTTGTTATCACCAAATTAACGGTAATCTGAAATACTTTTCCGCATACATTCTAGTTCTTTAATTTCCAGGAATAGTCTCCTTGCTGATATGCTTTAATGGTTAGAAACGATTATGTTAGGAAAACTAAAGGCGTGAATACGAAAGATTTGTTTTTTTCTTTAATCAAGTAGCTGAAGAAAAAATCATGAGTTAACTATAACATCACATTTGAAAGTTAAGATGATTGGTTATGCATTTGAAATGTTAAACTTTTATTAGTATTTCGTGTAATCTTGATAACTACATACATATATGCCTGCTGTGCAGTTTAATTTGTGGAGTAGGTACATGCTTTACAATCTGTTAACTACTGTTACTACAACAACAGTGCGCTTGAATTTTGCTTCCTGATAACTTAATTTCGAAACGAAACTTGCTACAAAATATATACTATATACGAGTATGTATGTACATCCTAACCAGATATTTAACTTATAGCTTGCACATTAAATTTATAATTACACTGTCAATTTTCCGTGTGGTGCCTGACGCAAATTAATAAAAGCGTAACAGAGGCACCATATTGCAAAACGTCCAACTAGTTACCCCATATATTAATTTAATAATCGTTGCAAACAGCGCGTTACTAAAGCTTTCTTATCTGCATATTCTAAGTAATCCAAGAGATTATGCAATGGCACGGATACTAACTACTACTTTGTATATGTAATATAGTTATCTTTTTCCATTAATAATTTGAAATTTCTGTAAAACTAAGGGACAAAAACCGTTCGACTTTACGTAAAACTATGCTATATATAAAAAACATACTTATGTACTTTAATTAATGATTGATAATGCATTTTATTCAGAATAAGTTTTGAAGATGAAATCTCTGTCCTGTTCAAGAGCTTGGTTAATGTTGAATAGAATTCTTATAACAGAATGCCACATGTATTACAGTAGGTTGATTTAGAATCAACTCAAACTGCCATAAAACTCGATAAAAGTATTCTTTACAGCGATATCCGAATACGAGGCAGTAATAATATGGTCAACTATATGTAAATGTTGTACTATTTATAGATGCAACATACTTTTGTATCAAATCGAGTTCCACATGCAGGTACACAATTATGCTTGATGCAAGCGATCATTTATATATTCCTAAATTGATAATTTTGTAATGCGATCTTATCTTGTTTTAAAATAAATAAATATGGTTAAATCGCTATCGCCTACATTTTCACTATATTTCTAATTATTAATGTAATTAAAAATTGTATGAGTAAGGATTTTTGTATAATTTGCGTTTCATATGCAACTACACATTATATTTAATGCAAGGGATCATTTATATATTCCTAAATTGATAATTTTGTAATGCGATCTTATCATGTTTGAAATAAATAAATATGGTTAAATCGCTATCGCCTACATTTTCACTATATTTCTAAGTATTAATGTAATTAAAAATTGTATGAGTAAGGGTTTTTGTATAATTTGAGTTTCATATGCAACTACACAATTATATTTAATGCAAGGTATCATTTATATATTCTTAACTCGATAATTCGTTAATGCGATTTTAACATAGGTACATATATTTAAATCACCAGCCTCTATATTTGGAAGTATTTATGCAATTAAAAAATTGTATGAGTAAGGATTTTCGTATTGTTTGACTTTCATATGAAACCACACAATAAAATTGTATTAATTTGTTTTTAGTTTGACTGTCTTTTTGTTTGCCTTCCTTATTATTTGAAATAAATTATTATTTGGTTACTGTGTGTTAATTAATACTAGAATAAAATCGGGCTTTTTTAACAAAACAAACTTAAGGTGAACATAGATTCCTGTCTATTAACTGCTTTGATAAATAATTTTTCTTATGGTTCTAAAATTAATTTGTACCCTATTATTAAAATCAGCTAACTTAGAAGAAATACAATAATTATTTTCTTTGCGTTTATGTGTTATTAATGGGTGTTGGCAAACTGGCTGTACTATGTAATAATACAGATATTAAAAGTATCTAAAAACAAATATATTTCTGTAGCTATTTTAAATGTATGCGTACCAGTTCATAAGAAAATCGCTTTATTACTACAAACATCCAGTTAAATGTAAAAAGTTTTTGTGTGCGCCGTTAGGTCCATGTCGCTTGTCGGGTGAGTCGGTTCTAAATCAACCCAATGTACATACATACAATATCTTTATAGTACACAAGCTTATGTCGGATATGTTCGCAGGAGTTAGTTTAATTTTGTTGTCAACTATTTAGCAAATATAATTATGAGCAAAAACTCTAGTAATCAGGTAGCTAATCCAACTATTAACCTAATATTAGACGAAACAAATTATTAATTAAACTTCTTCGCACCTAATTTCCGAAAAACTATTACGAAAGCTGCACTTAATTAAGTGACCAAAGTTGTGGGCTCCATCGCGGCATCTACTGTACCGACGCAGATGTTCAAATTTGGTTAGTGGTACGATATTTTAATGATTTCATTTACGATTCCCACTAATTTTAGCGTGTCATGAAAGCTAGACCGCTACTTTGCATATTGACGGATGTATTTGGAAATAATGGAATAAATTGATCTTTAATCGAATTGATAGTGTTTCAATATACCTAGAAGTGAAAAATATCAGGAAAATAAGATAAATTCAGTGACTGCAGAGTACCATCGTCGACCGAGCGGGAGAATCTAGGCAATACCCTTACCGCACCCATATTAAGCGAATACCGCATGCTAATAGGCGATAACAACAGTCTGTTGCTATTGCACTTGCGCCCTGCATAGAATTGGATTTGTATCCTCGATCGTCAGCTCTATAAGGAATCTAATGTATCACTGAACTGCAATCAACGAAATAGAAAATCGATGTATAAAATAAACACGCAACAATCTATGCTTTTGCCAATACAATGGCACAATAGAATATAGCGTATGCGCCTTTCTTGTTCTAAAAAACCATATTTCAAGTTTGGCCACAGATGATAATTGCTGGAAGCCATTTTGGGGGAACAGGGCGAATGAGGCACTAATTCAAATTGCAATTCATGAATTTCAGTCATTGAAACTGCTGATGTGCAGGAGCACATCTCTTGATGGAAAACACTGTTCTTTACCAAATGAGGCCGTTTCTCTTTCACTTTGTTGCTTAATTGTTGTAGTAAATTGTGGACACAGGTAATTCCATGAGAATCCCAAACCTTTCCCATTGACAAAATCATTTTTGCCTTCTTTTGCGAGAGAGAACCTTTGCGTGCCCATTATTTCGACGGTGCTTTGGTTTCAGGAATATAACCAAGAGTGGATCTAGGTCACAGCAATGGATATGAAATAGCGCAAAATTTCTTTGGAAGACGGCAGAAGTGTGCCAATATGTAGCGAAAAACACACAGTCGATTCAGTTTTTGCTTCAGTGTGAGCAACTGTGGCATTCGCCGTACCAAGTTTTTTTTTCATGTCCAATTCTTAGTCAAAATTCTGTGCATACTGTAATTTGAGATACCCATTATAGCGGCTATCTCGCGCACTTTTACACAACGTTCATCCAAAACGATTTTTGCAATCATATCCGGGGGCAGTAGTAGCCATGCTTAAATTCGGCAATCGAGTTTTTCACCATTGAAAACAAAGAAAGGATGTCCAATAGTGTTGATTAATTTCGGTAGGTGTTAAATATTTCAAATGAAAGTACTGTATCACTGCTCTCAATTCTTTTTTTTTCTGTTTTTACAAAATCACACGAAATGTTCAGTTTGGCGTGCTAACAAACAGAGGCTAATTGACAGAGCGGTAGATAGTGTCGTATTTAGCCTATTAAAAGATTATTCTAAAGAATAGTAAAAAAGTTCCCTCGAATTCGCGCCACATCTGTGTTAGGCCACAATACTTATCGAGCAGTCCTCGATGTCGTACAGTCAGCTAGACATAAAAAGCTGGCCAGTAAATCTTTGATGTGGGTAATCATAGTAATCATTCAATTATTCTACGGCTATCAATTCAATGATGTGCGTATGGCTATGGAAACCACTTACAAATATTTGTAGCATACTTAATTCGAAGCAACATCGTCCAGTTGAAAAAAGACTGTCGGTTACTTTCTTCGTCAAGCTGGTTCTGAAATATTAAGTAACCTAGTCCTACTGACCACACATTAATTCTTGTGGGCTTTCGAGTCTGCTACTCTCTTGTAATAGGGCAACTTATATGGCTTTCATTTGAGATTGTTGTATTTAAAATTTAGAGGGGGAGAAAAACGAAACATACTCATCAAAGCACAGGTTTAAATGTCAAAATGGTAATTCATATGTTGCGCACATGAATCAAAAGCTGACGTATTTTAATTTCTAAAATAATTGAGGTCAGTCGTTTGGAAGAAACCAATACATTTAGGTATATTGATTTACGTAAAATTTCTGCATCCGTCTTGTTATTAGTAGTAAACTATGATAGGTAAAATGGATAACTCGTATTTGTGCATAAGTCGTATTTGTGAATGTATGGAAGAACGTATACAGTTGCATTAGCTGGATCAACACCAGTAGGATGGTTTCAAACTCCGCGAAGACTAAATTGTTAAATCGCCCGCTCACACCGATATCGAATGTGACGTATTATCTGTACTGGTTGTGTTTCTGGATAGAATATGACGAACTATCTACGTGCGGCTCAAATCACGCTGTATTTAATGCTGTAATGCATAGGCATTGTGAAATAATTGTGTGCAACGTGGTTCTAGTCTTAGCAATTATAGACAAAATTTTTAAAACAATGGATGCAACATTACCCACGGTTTCTAATTACATATTTTTTTGGAGTACTTATGAAACTCGTTCTCTTTAAGTTTTAAGTCAATATACAGGTCACCATACGAGGACGACTTGAGATGTTTCCAGAGTCGACAAGGTGGTGATGGTGGTGTGATTTTTTATTTATATTTTTCGATGTAGTCTCCTTGAAGACCAATACCTTTTTTCAAGCAGTGCCAAAGTCTCTTCAAACCATCCCAAAAGTAAAATTATTTGAGGGCTGCAAAATGGTCATTTGTACCGGTGGCGGTGATGACATTGTTTGAGGCAAATCTCTCACCTACCAGAGAGTTTTTCTGGTTTGAGGGTAGGAAAAATTCTCTGGAGGCTATGTTTGGTGAATATGGAGGATGACTAATTTGTAGCGCAACTCATTCAATTTGAACAAGACAATGTGACATAATCGTGGTGAAAAAGCACTTTCCGCTTCTCCTTCAATACTGTATCGAATCGACTCAATAAATCGCTGTAGTATTGATCGATCTTTCCTTCTGCTGATTATTGGTGAGGATTACACCTTGCAAATCCCAAATAATGATCGCCATGACCTTTCTGACCGCTGGATCGGATCCGATTCGCCGGAATAAGTCCACTGCTTCGACTATTCCTTGGTATCCGCTTTGAAGTGGTGGATCCAAGTCTCATCCACGATTACGAAACGCATGAAGAAATCCCTTGGATTGGGTTAAATTCAACACACAATTTCATTATTGCTCCGGTGTGAATAAACGCGATACTCATCGCGCCGAAAACTTTTTCATGCCTAAAATTTCGTGTAGGATTCTTCTTCAGCTTCAATCGGCGATCGGCTAACGACATCATGAATCTTGTCGAGTATTTCACTGTTGGTAGCGCTTTTTACGCGTCGACTGTGTGGTCACTCGCACTTCTGCTGAACTCGCTTACCCAGAAGCTGATGGTTAAAACTGTAGGAGTAGATCCGCCATGAACCCTTAGCGCAAAATATTTCACATTTCCGTAGCCGTTTTCCGAATTATCCAGACGTGTGCGAAATTCGATTTTATCCATTTTTGCAAAACCGCCCGACTTGCTACACAAAACTTATTCGTAAACAACAATTATTGACAGTAGACAGTTGCCGTAAAAATGGTTGATGTTGCCAGCCAGTGAATCTGCTTCAACCTTAGTGCGCCATCTCTTGCCGTTTCCGGAACCATTTGATGTAAATAAAAATACACATTTTACTTTTCCAGCAAGGATAGCTAGCAATCTTTTTTATCTTTCCATTTCTTTCATCGTAGCAAACCACGTATTTTTTGCATCCATTTTTGAAGATCCTTTATTCCACCTTGAGGTCACGTGTCAATCTTTAATTTTACTTTATTAGGCAGTCAGGTCAAACAATAGGAAACCTTCATAAAACCACGAATATTACCAATACTTAACCCCGAACGTCATCAAGTTTTTTCCTTGCGCTGGAATATGTACGTGCCAGAGGAGAGGTCAGAAAATAAACAATAGTCAAATACGCTTCTGCTGTGGTGGACGTCCTTCGCAGTAACATCCTTCCCGGTTATATTGCAGCGTATAGGATTAGATCTCACTCGACTAGGATCGGTTACCCGGAACGCGGAGCATGTCTGCTTTTAACGGTTTTGCGACGCCGTATTTTTCTGTCAAAAATTTATTGCTATTGACATTTCTCGATGAAAAAAACAGACGTTTAAATCGGTTAAGCCATAACGGCAGTAGCGTTTGTTTTATTTACAATGACACGAAAATTCGATTGTTGAAATAAATAAACGGAAACGATAAGTTGTAACAGCTTATTTTACATAATACGACATGATGCAATCAGTTGCCAATACAATGCAAATGATCCGTCTGTTAGCCATAGACGTGCAGAATAAGTAAGCTGTGGTAATAATAATTAACGCACTGTGACATGTTTAGGGTTGGAGGATTTGTTTTGTTCGGATAACAGTATAAATTAGCAATTGATAATTGACAGTGAACAAAGCTTTAGTTTAGGTGAAAGCTATATCTGCTGTGTGTATGTTAAATTTGTGCATGGAGAGTTGATGTAGTTCCGATTGAAAATGGTGATAGATTAGAATTCGAGTTTAATTTTATCCCACTACTATTATTAAGGCCACTTTACTCCATGCTAGATTCATACTTTTTCTATACTAGATTTTATTCTAAGATTTTCTAAATACTTTTTTAGGTGGGAGTACAACAAATCAATTCGTGATGGCGCTACTAAACAGCTTTAAAATTCTACTAACTTGACCAACATAACCTACTTTCGTTTTCAATAATATACTGAACTTGTATTTATTGTCCGATGTTAGCCAATCTGCCAAAAGTACTTCTGCGTATGTTCTAGTATCAATTTAGAAACAAAAATAGGACAGGATCTAGTTTCTAAAATAGTACATACAGCATCTAGTACAGTTTGGTGTAAAGTAGCCTTTACATGATATCTTTTCTGACTATTTTTTCTAGTTTCTAGAAAATAGCGTAGAAAAAGTATGAATCTATCATGGTGTAAAGTGGTCTTTACACTGTTTTTTTCTTGCGCTAATATATTTGAATGAAACGTTTTGTGTTTTATTTTTACAGAACATGCCTGTACTCTGTTTTTTAATAAAGGAAGTGAATTGAATATAGCCCGCCAAAATATAGGTTTGTGATTGGTTTGTTGACAGTCATGTTTACACTGCCAAAATTTTGTATTTTAGCGACATCATGTTGTAGACACAGCTGACTTACATTAGTGTAGTTAGAAGTTGAAATATAGGGTTTGACAGTACGTACCCATATTTAAGATATAGGACTACATAAAGATGCTTGATATAAAATCACACGTATCCTACAGTTGATACGTATTACGTGAAGTAGCCAATAAAACTATCAAGAACAAGTAAGGACATGAGTGCGTTCTGGGACCTTCTAATATTGTTTAGCAAAACATGGGAGCCGAAATCTGGTACACAAGTTTGTAGTATCCAAATAATCCATTATCAGCTTTCCTCCGCTGCTGTTAGTGAAACGGAAGACCATACTAGAATACCGTCCCAATAAATTGCTTTGGACGATTTTCATATTTTAGGAGCTGTAAAAATCGTCTGATGACTCTTCTATGACACAAAGTTACCGTAGAATTATAATATCCAAGTACGCTACTAACTATTTGTCACACTGTTTTTCATTGAATAAATCCATCTTTTTAGAAGTGCACCAGCCTGTCGAATGCAGTAGCTTCCACCCCCTAAAGTACCTTGTGAAATTCTTCATTTGTTGAACTGATGATAATGACTGTTCTTATGATTGTTCTGACCATCATCACCATCTATTCTCCGAATGTATTCTTCTCATCTATAGTACACATGGTGGGTTCTTACCTTAGACATTTACAGATCAAGTGGGCTCAGTTCTGAACACTAACCCAGGTAACAAATTTGTTCTCAGCTTTATTTCACGAGAAGTTCAACGGTGTTGACGTTTTTGCAGGTTTTATTGAAGTAGTTTACGGATTTTTGGGCTGAACACATTTTGACCCACTTCTTGTAGTACGCTGTAGTGACGCTAGTAAGCCTGGGAACTTATTCTTATAGGATTATGCTCCAATTATCATAGACAAGGCTGAAATGAATTTGGTCACTAACACTTTTTAAGTGATCTTGGCGACCGTTAAATTTAGAATTTATGAGCTATAAGTTGCTGGAATTTGCCCCAGATATAGCTACCTTATGTAGAGAAAATAAGAAAGGTGTAAGAAGGATATGCTGTTTTGAATTAAAGCTGCATGCATAACTGCTCAGCATGTAATAAAAGCATCATTTTAATGCAAATATTTAAAAATGTTTTAAAATAAATCGAGGTTGGAAAATCACTTTCTATTTTATCCGACAGCTGTACCAACCATTTTTACCATTTATCTTCATTATTTCTGTTGACGGTTCGTAAAAGTAACTAAAATCGATTTCCTCCTGATATATGTACATATATATTTCAATCAACTTACTAACACTGTTATCTTAATACATGTACCATGACGCACGTGATATTCTAACTTCCCGTGACATACTGCATACACAAAATTGCTGTTTGCAGTCTGCTATACCTGAAAAAATTGTTAAGAGGACGTGAAGTGAAATTGTGTACGTGTCAAATGGTAACAGATGGCAACAACTTTATCGATAGATCTGATAATATGCATTAGTAAAAGTATTGACGCCGCCAGTAATAATAGTATGCATTTTTACCCTTTAGTAAATCGTAACTT
>ML219619.1:0-27432 GCA_004785975.1 Popillia japonica | reverse complement strand
ATATCTGAAATCTTCAATTCATTATTATAGTCTGACAGATTTAAGACTCAGTTGACTTGTTGACATAATAAGTTACAAACTATTACTCCTATTAAATAGTGAAAGATATTGGTGTATTATGTATTGTAATATTCCGTAATTCTACGAAGTTTTCTAACACTAGGAGATGTTCGAGGAATCCTATCTATACAAGCAAGGATGCTGGTTTCTTTGCTTTTCTTATAGAACACGACAAATTTCTGGGATATTTTGCATTAATATTTGTTTGATTTTTTTTCTTCCATAAACCAGCCTTTCCAATACATTTCAC
The DNA here is from genome assembly GCA_004785975.1 of Popillia japonica. NCBI lineage: Eukaryota > Metazoa > Arthropoda > Insecta > Coleoptera > Scarabaeidae > Popillia > Popillia japonica. The sequence goes on along the minus strand of ML219619.1, from coordinate 27,122 downwards.
AAGTTTTCTGTAGGATTTGAATCCGGCGTATTGCTTGGCCAGGGTAGAAGAGGATTATCTCCCTTATAGAGAAATGTTTCAACAGACATAATCCTGCATAAAGTAAAGGAACATATTTATGTGGTGACTCTGCCTCATTGTACCGTGAACAAAGTAGACAGGTCATCCATTACCGCTTATGATACCCTAAACAATTATGGACTGTGGATTGCTACCGGTAGGCACCGCACATCTACGGTGAAGCTTTTTTATGTTTCTGTCTACAAATGTACCTAGAAGTTTCTGTTAGATACTGTAGAGTGCACTCGTCCATGAAGAAAATCTCTGTAAACGTAAAAATATTTAATACTTTTTGGATAATTCATAATCCACTCCAGTTCAGAAAAATTAGTGTGCCTACGCTGTTGCAAATTGTAGTTATTTTTTGGGCATTTTTTGATTTAGTAATAGTAGTTTCTGGATGTAAGATCGGCTTCAGTTAGTCTTCTTTCAAAGATTACGGTATATTGATACTTAATACATACTTAGCATAAAGTTATCTCGCCCTAAACTTTTCGCTATGCGTAGCACCACCTTGTGCTCTTGCAATTTATCTTACTCAAATACTGTCCAACACATAAATAAGATCTAATCACTGCTTTTGTATCATTGGGAATGTCCTGACACTTTTCCATTTCGCACACTAACAAGGCAAACACCAGGGATATCCAACACGGATCTTGATGATTCTTTATGTTATAGAGAGACCCCCCCTAAGTACCCAGACATGAGCTTTTATCCTAACGCGCCCTAGTTTCTCAAAACAATCAACATTGTTTTGCGCGTTCTTTATATACTGTTAGTATCCGTACAAGCAAGCCTGCGTAGCACAGTGGACTGGATCTACGCCTACGACCCAGGTGGCTCGCGCTCGATTCCTGTCGGTGGATTCTTTATTGTGCATAATATTAAAAATTATATATCATGCAAATTATTCATTAATGAAATTTTTCGACATGAAAATCTTATCAATAAAGAAATTCTAGACAAATCTGCTTTCCTTATATCGAGTATTTGGAATTTAACAATCGCGAAATTAGTTCATTCCGTTTCAATTTCTTTGCTCGATACGCCAGAACACGACAAAGACGACGAGCATCAGGAACATTTCGTTAAGATTCAAAAAAGGTGTCCTTTCATTTACTAATAATTTTAACGCAAGACACGAATAATTTGCGTTAAATTTAATTGTTAATATTGTGCACCATAACATTAAAAAAAAATTACTGGCAGGAATCGCACGCGAGTCAGAAGAGTCGTGGGCGTACATCCAGTCCACTTCGCCACGAACGCTTACTAACTGAAACTACGAAACTACGCTGTAACACCAATTAGTTGCATGTTCGTCGCGCTTTAAGATAAGAATAAAGCAAAACATTAATTACTAACTGAAAAAAATTCATGTTGAATAGCTGAATAAATACACAAAAACTCATTATTTCTAAATATGTACTTATTACAAAGTAATACACGTTTTAGCAGTCAACCGACTTTATTTGTTCCATTTATCTCGTTAGCATGCATTAACATCAAAGTGTTTTTCTACTGCAGTTTAAACTGCGTTCTTCAGTAAATTTAACTCAACTCAATCCTAAGTTTATGATCGCTCTAATCACCATTTATGTAGAAATCTAATATATTTGTTGATAATATCATCTATTGTCTTTATATTTCCTTTGATTGTAGCCGTCAGCTAAGTTCTTATGATCATTCGATTTATTTATCATAAAATTTGCACTTGCGTCTGAAGCTAACGTATAATTGCCAAGGTCTATAAAGTTTTAGAACTCCCTTCCGTATGTAGTTTAATTTGATGATCTAATGATCATAGTGTCTTGTTTGCTAAACTCAATTCATCTTCAATCGATGTTTACAGTCGTTATAACACAAGCACTGGTGCTACGGCATGGGTAAATCGTCTTGAAGAAAAGGAAATTTAAGTATGTATATTATTTCAAATTTAATTTACTCTACTTATTCCGCAAAATCTCTAATATTGATTGCCTACTGCTTAATGACAGGTTCGAAAAGGCATCTCAGAATATGATTCCTATACCTCTCGAAAAAATGCCAACAATATATTAACACAAGATATTTCCTGTTAGCATTATGATCCAATAGATAACAGATCCAATTACGCCATAAAGCATTACACTTCAGATCAAAAACAATTCCTATTAACGACAAAATCGACAGCTTTATTATTTACCATCTTTACAAGATACGCCGGCGAAATATTTAAATAAGAACTTCAGATTATGCAAGGATAAATTTTTTCCAGTATATGTTTATTTTTACTGGCATACGATTCAGGCTGGCATCTCTGGCAAACTAATAAAGTAGGTTTTATTGTTTGGACAAGCTATAGGAACAACTAAAAATCACGTATGCGCGTAAAATAAAACAAACCAGCATGGAAAGGATCGGCCGTTTAATTTACGAAGGATTGGCTTCAAATATTCCTGTTTATAAAATGACGCTAAAAATAAGTTCTAATTACGCGAAGGTATGAACGGAATATCGAAAACAAGACATCGAATATCTTTCTGGTTATAACATCGAATGCGAAATAGAATAAGAAGTTCAGGTTTCTTTCACGATTTGTGTATTTTAACCTACGCGCAGCATTAATTCTAAAAATAATACATTCAGTGGTGACTAAATGAAGATGTATTTTTCGCTTGTTGTGGTTTTTAAATGTGTGCTTGTGGTTTCGTGTAAATTTATATTCAACAAGAATTAACGAATTTCTCTTTTCTATTTCAGTGTGACCAACTACTTTCTTGTCAACTTATCAATCGCTGACTTATTGGTAACGTTACTTTGTATGCCAAATGGAGCTGTGTCTGCGTATTCAAAAATATGGTATATGGGAGAAATTTTTTGCAAAACAGGAAATTTTTTACAATGTAAGTCTTTTTGCGTATTACTAAGCATAATAATAAGTCTGTTTTTTCCAATAATCTTATAAAGGATTATTGTTATTGTTGTTAATTAAACTAAGTTGGCTAACTTGAGAATACGTTGAGAACATTTTGAACACCACTATTTGCGAATGTACCATAAATCAGGTACGCAATTACACAGTTTATTACAAATTTGCTACACATTGATGAGTTGCTGGCTGAGCTGATACTGGCTTAAACTAAGAAATTAAATTAAAATGTTTTGATAAACTATTGTAACGAACTCCGGCGTTCGTAGCAAGAGAAACAATTTTTTTAGAAGTTATTTCCATTTATTTTTACCGAATTTATATTTTTTTTAATTGTTTTCTTGAACTAGCATAGATATATCTAAATAGTTTTGATCTCACCTGTATATGTCGAGTTTTGATTTGTTGTGTATATTTTAACCATGTTTTTGCTCGTGCTGTCATGCCATAAAAAGGTACTGGCCAGGGTATATAAAGGCCGCGTTTTGCTGTTAGAATTCACTTACTAGCCAACTCTCTTCCCTTTCCTTGCTAACTGCCAGAGCCAATTCAGTTGGCCAGCACATCCTGACCGTTGGGTAAGCCGAAGCTTTGTTGGCTCCATATAACCCTGAGTATTCTGAAGAGTGGGCCCATCCAGTTGGCCTCTTCAGAATCACCACCGTCCGTTCGCAGTATGGGCCGAGATTTCGTTAGCCTCTGTGAAATCACCACCGATTCAGACACAGAGTGGGCCGCGCTCGTTGGCCTCTGTGTTTCCCTCCGGTGAGGTGTCAAGTCTGTTGACCCTTACAACACACTGGTGCCCCATATCTGACTATCAACATAATTAATATTGAGCAGGTTAATTTTCAGCTATTTATAGGAATTTGGAAATGTTTTCATTTTAATTCATGAAGACAGTGTATTTTGTACTATTCGCTGTGAAAACATTTTATTTCGACGCAAAAACTTCGACAGCATGTTAATACTAAAAAACATCGAACAACGTAGTGAAGGTACATCACAACAGAAGATATCTGTGAAGCATTTGTTTCTGCAAATATCCCGCTCACAAAACTACATCATCCCCATTTGAGAGATTTAAAAAAATATATACTGGACGAGACATTCCCCGATGAATTCACAATTAGAAAATATTATATTCAAAAAGAATATGATAAAACAATGAGTATTATAAAATGTAGATTGAATGAAAACTGTAAGTGGGTAAGTGCCGCTGAAACGATGGACATAAGAGGTAGATGCGTGATACACGTTGTTGTTAGCATTTTGCACCCTCAAAATACTTACCAACTATTTTTAGTTTCTACACAAATACGACAGACGGTGAATGCTGAAGAACTGAGTAGTACCATTAAAGTGCTATTTGAAAAGTATGTTCAAAAGAAAGTAGAGTCTTGCTATTTATGTCTGATGCAGCATCCGTTATGTTAAAAACTGACGAACTTTTACAAGATGATTTCCTAACGCCATACATGTAACATGTTTGCAACAATTTTGCAACAAATATCACTGGCTCGTTTTTCAGACGACTCAACTAGCATTAAATACTCCAATCTAGTGCCTTTTTTAAAATATGCTCCTGTTACAAGTTGTGACGTGGAAAGATCATTTTCACGACTTAAAGACCTATTATCATCTAAGCACACATCGTTTTCTGAAGAAAATTTAGAAAAATATATAGTGACCCATTTTTTTCATAATAGCAGTGAAAACGATTAAAGAAAATCAATGTAAAATGCGATGTTGCTGTTATTTATTAAATTGCGCGTAATAGCACCGGCGTACGCCAATGCAAAATCTCCACTATACTCGGACACCTCGATATCTATTCATCGCTTCGCTCGAACTATCAACAATTCAACTGTGCACGTGGCCACTAACTTATGTGTCGGCGCACTATTAATAACAGATAACTTCAAAACTGTACATTGAGCTGGGCTTCAGCAATTCTTGAAGATTTTAGAACATACTTGATGCATAGCATCAAAAAAATAAATTGAGATTAGAACGCAGAACAATATTAGAAGCGATCGCGATCCCTCAAACAAATATGTTAATCAATATACTAAGTACAGTAAAACCTCGTTATAGCTAACACTAGTCGCAAAAAAATACGATCCGTCAAACACGAGAAGTTAGAAATCATCTTAAAAAATTGGTTTATGCGAGTCAGAAACTCTAACATGCCAAATAAGTGACCCGGTTTTGCAAGAACAGACCCTGCAAGTGTCACACTCTCTGGGAATCACCGATTTACAAGCAAACTTGTGATGAGTCAAATTCGGTAAATTCTGATTTAATACCCCAATAGACAAATCAAATTTTTATACTCACCGCTAGGTACAATAATCTGATTACAATCTAAACCGAGAAATGCCATGGAGGAAAATTGAGCAAAGAACGATTAACGGTTCTTGTTTGCAAAAATAGTACAGGAATAGAACACACATGAGAAAGCCGCTCGCAATACAAAAATATGCTAAACCACGCTGTTTTAAAAACGTAAAAACACTTCCATGCACCTATTCGTCGCAATCTGGTCCGTGGATGACTAGTGATTGATTTGCGGAATGGCTCTATGAGCAGGAGACAAAAGTAAAGGATGGCATAATACTCATACTGCTGCACAATTTTTTTGCGCACTAAAAAGACGTACATCTAAAAAATATTAAATTGGCTTTCCTGCCACCCAACACCACGAGTGCCCTTCAACTCTTCGATTAGGGAGTTATAAAACTTCTACAACAAGGCTGCAAAAAAGGTGGTTTAATAATACCTATCTATGATCGATAGCTCAAAATAGATTTTCAAATAAATGTTCTTTAATTTTTACCAGTATTTGTGATTTTCCGGTTATAACTCTTTCCCGGTTATAACGCTCTGCTTCTCTGGTCCGTACAAGAGCGTTATATCGAGGTTTTACTGTATTACATTGACCAACCGATGACAACCCGGTAGTATTAGAACACAAATGATTCAAAGCATCAAAGAAAGCTAGTTGAGGTGTTATAAAGCTAAACACTGCACTAAAAGCAGCTGCAGTGCTATATATAGGACTCTTATAGCAATCTGCTTTCTTGTATTGTCGTATCAACAGAAATTCACTCTTTGCCGGTGCCAGAAACAAATTTCTAAACCATTTTAAGATAATCTTTTCAAAATTGAACTATGGACATATAAGTTTTCTCCAATCTTGGTTGGGTCAAAACCTTCTGACTATCAGTTTTCTTTAGATGAGTGCCGGCTTTCACTACTGCTGTTTACTACCTTGTAGTAGCATTCTGACTATTATAATCTAGATACGTTTTTATCTGACCTCTTGCTGATCAATCTTCTTAATCAAATATTGAACGATTCACCAACGAATCGGCAAAACAAGTAAGAAAAAGTCATATTACGAGAAGCATAATATAGCAATGTTAATGTTAAGAAGCCTTATGGAGAAGCAGACAGCATGTGCAGAAAAACTCGCAGTAAAAATTTATCTGGACCACAACACCCGGAAAACTAAACAAAGTAATCGTTCTATCTTGTTTAGCTTTGACCATAAGAGCAGTGAAGTGTTAAAAGGTGAATGGATCTTGTATTTTACTGATGACCTTGTGTTTTGTCACTGAAACTAATCAAAGTATTTTTATGTGTCAAATTATCATTACAGCTACTGATATTTTGATAAAAGAAACATTAAGAATATGTACAGTTGCAATGACAAGAATAGCCTAAAACTGCTTGAATTCAAAGAATAGATGTTTCATGCATATCTAAGCATATCTGTTAGAAAAATTACTAGTGTTTATCCATAAAATAGTTCTTTCCTGTTCCTTGAGATATATCATATTCAGCGAGAAAACTAAAATAGTAGAACGCTTTTATCATATGTTACTAGAGTGATTTACTAACACCTTCTTTCCAGTACTTTTTATCAGTAAGAGAAGTAACAAAAAATGAAACCAGTTCTCGAACTAACGCTATTTTGATCCTAGTCCTGCTTCTAGCTAATATAAATACAAGTTCTTGACAAATGCCAATCACTATCCTGGCGTCTTCCAGTCGATTTGAGGATTCCCCATAAATTTTGAAACCGATTGTGGAACTAGAATTATTGGTCGTTCTCTTTCTTTCGTAAGCTGTATTAGAGAAAACTTCAGATAACGTTGGGATCTGTTAATCAACAGTAACAAATGACCTTGCTGTTATGGTCTCCAAACAATAGCGAATGGGCTAGTCAAGCAAATGAGCAGATGGAAGCTGTTGATAAATCCGGATATTAAAATTTTAAACATTAAAAAGCTCGTGTTGTACATTTCCATTCTTTTAAAAGCTTTACAACGCAAATAGTTGCTGCTCAATGGAGAAGAGACTTCCAGATCGAAAGCCAATTGTCCATCTCCGAGAATAGGCAGCAGCGGTCGCTCAAGATAGACTCAGAAGAGCGGTAAATGCACTAGAACCGATAATTCTATCAGCGCCAATGATCTGAGTGCCCTAACCGGTGGCCATGCTACTATAACATAATGAGGAAAAACAACTGCAACTATGACTTTAAAAAATTACCAATTTCGGAAAAGTATTCATCAAGTATCCAAGCAGATTAAAAGCTAATTTAAACATACTGACGGGATGGATTCATAAATTTAGAGCACTCACAGTTTACAGGATGAATCATCCTACCCAGGAAAGAATAAAAGTTCAAAAGAATAAAAATTCCCGGATTTGTACACTAAAATGGATAAAGAATTCTACCAGCAGCAGTTTCAGTTATCATTTATGTATGTACATATGTAGATAGTTGAGACTCTAGATGTTTTACTTCTTCCTTTACTTCTTACTGCCAGGCCATTTAAAGCCATTGTTTTTCAAAAAAGTGAAAGGGCTTACTTTTCCAAAAAATTTTCAAACTATTGAAGATTTTTTACCCTCATTGGATAAACACTATTTATTTTTCCTTCGTCAAGCAATTCTATCGGTGTAGCCGTGATCTAAGAATGTATGATGTTGGTTTTACTAGATTCAAATCCAGCATCAAGTCAGTGTAACCAACGCAATCTAATACAAATTTAATTGGGTAAAATAGCATGACTTGCGTTTTCTTTTCATTTTCTTTGCAACAAATCAATCGGGTGTGAACAATTTTATTCATCAGATCTACCCTTTCATTTTCTTTCATTATATCTATAATATCTGCAATTTATCATCGTCTTACTATTGAATCACTTATAATTTCTCCAATCATTTATAAAACAGCTGCCATTAGATCATCACGAACATCTTTATTTCTTACGTCAGATTTGACCTGTGATGAATGAAGAGTCAGTACCAGACGAATACAGCAATAATTCTCGTCTAGGCTGGACTCGTCGGGAACCAGATTAATAGCAAGCACATTGTACAAATGAAAGGGACGCGTATTTCGCGTAGACAATCGAGTGTGCTTCTGGCAACTTTAATCCAAGAGATTTTCCGGATTATGCCGGCCAGTAAGATGACTTGAACTTCAGTATTATTTTCTTAAGTACTTTAAGCTGTCGATAATTGTTTACTGTTGTTGGCCTTATTTATCTACGAACTCGTTTTCCCGTTGTGAGGATAAATTCTGTGAAAATTTTATATAATACAATGGAAAGGTTCAAACGACATTAAAAACTTTATATACTTAATTACTTTAGAAACAAAACTTTGATGTTTGTGCTATTTACTTTATGTCTCTGGTAATAATGCTAAAATCAAGAGCGAGTCGCAGCGAAACAATGAACTGCCAGGACTGTGGATACAAAGCGCATTGAGTGAAGTTTATGGTCAGCGGAGTCGTATAATCCTACATTATGTAATGAGGCCATTCGTAATCGTTTTAAAAGAAAAAAAATATGCACTTAGAAATAAAATTTCCGGAACACGTTTAGTCTAAAATAACTTAAATAAATTTATGTTACGACTAGCTACAGAATATACAGAGTATTAAGACGCCTAGGGAGCACTATATGGGAATAATAGCAATTTGGTTAATTATAAGGCCCTAACATATCGTATCGTTCTACATCTCAGACATGTGAAACTTTGTCAGATATATGCAAATTCTATCTGTTGTACTATTCCCTTGCTAATGGTAAGCAACATGTGTAAGTTCACAAATAACATGAATATGCTACGTCTCCTAACTGAATAATTTACCTGTCTATCTGTATTTATATCTCAAAAAAATATTGAATATTGTTACAGGTAACAAAAAATATACTCAGTGACATTAGAAGTGTTACACCCAGAAAGAGTAATTTATTCAACTTGATCCTTTTTGGCATCAAAATGACTATAAAAAAATTCTCTTACTTTTCTGCGAAGAGATTCATGTTCATGAGAGCTGACTAATATAGAAAAGTTTAGTTATTGCGTGTCCGTCTACAAGTCTCATGCGTAACAAAATGTCTAGAGTTCGAAGATGTCAAAATTATCACCGCGTTAGTGACTTTGACGGGGGTAGAATTGTTGCCTCTCCAGATGTTGGTTTGTCGCGAACTTGACTTAATTGTACTGCAATGACGGTAATGTGTGTGTCTCGTGTGTGGACAAAAGAAGGTAGAGGAACCCGACGAAGACCAGCTGGTCAATCGAGGCGTCAAGATAGGCGCTTCAGACAACTACCACGTCAAATCGGTGACCAATGGTTTGGAGAAGAAGGTAGATCTGCTACTATTCGTGCACCATATCGTTGCATTCAAGCCTTTGGACTATTTTTATACCGTCCACGATTAGTGCTTCCTTCGACTGAGGACCACTGTCGTCAACGCTTGAACAGGTGCAGAGAACGGCAGCATTGGGAAGCAGAATGGTGTAATGTCGTCTGCAGCGACGAATCATGATGGGTACGACGACGCCGGCATGGAGAACGACACGATATTGTGTTTGCTGTTGAGAGGCATGTACACAGTAATGGTTTGGGGGGGCTATTGTTTATGGTACCCGATTACCACTCCTGTTTATTCGAGGCAGTATGACAGCTGTGCGACTTGTTGATGGTGTTTTACGAACTACGTTACTACCTTATCTAGATGGTCATCCACACGTCCTTTTTCGGCAAGACAATGCACGTCCACATATTGTTCGTCGAACTATAGACTTTTTCCAAAAAGGAGGCATTAATATTTTTTCGTTCCCCGAATTTAAACCCAATCGAACATACGTGGGATATCATGGGGAGGAGACTGTCCAATTTGCAGCATCCTCCACAAACTTTGGCACAGTTCATAATAAACAATCTTACCTGCAATATTGTGCAAATTAATGGAATCATAGACACATTATTTATCGCTTGCTAAATAATAGTTTTACACAATTATACAACTGCCATTAATTTAATTAATAGGAGATATTCTTATCATATCTTTGGCTTCAGTAACTATTTTGACTAGGTTTAGCATGGACTCAGACAACAGATGCTGTAATCGTGATACCAAACCCGAATCACTGCTCCTGTCAAATTTGTTTTCTTAGTGCAGTCAATTTTGCAGAGTGTAGCTTTGCAAATTTCTCATAAGTAATAGGGTTAACGTTGGATGAATTTCCTGACTAATCCAGGTCAGTTATTCGTGGAATATGAGAACATTTTCATTGAGCAGAATCTTTTTTCAAATTCTTTCTGCAAATACTGTTCCTATGCTTTTTCGTATTTTGGGCCAATCCAACTTCCATGTATAGAAATCATCTCCAGAACAGCTCCAAAACAGTTGTTAGGTTGAATACTTCACAGTTTGGAGTTATAACCTTGAGTTGATTTTGATACCTGCTGACTGTCCGTGAACTATGAATTGAGTTTCTCGTCTAAATAAGATGTTCTTCCACTCTTCTCTAATGCAGCCTAAGTATTTTCGTTTCCAAACCAACCTCTATTTCTTCAGTTGGTTTTAGTTTTTTTTTTTGGTTTTCGAGTAAGTCTTTCCGAAAGTCTTCTGAGGATGTTGTAAGTTATGCATTGCTACACCTGTTGCTACTTTTTGCAAGTAGTGAGTCTTTTTCTGATTCATCTGTTGGTATCATTCGTTTTCTTCCACAGGTCGCTTCAGCTAATCGCTTGTTTTCATAACCCCTAAATTCATGTCACTCTCTTTCGTAATGTCTTTTTGTGACATAAGCCTGTATCCACTCAACGTGACAATCTTTTCAAGCTTTCTTAGCGTGATATCCAACATAAAAGTTAAACTATACAATCTTAGTAACCACAGAAAGTACAGCTTTAAATGATAAAAATGCCAGTATAAAATTTCCGCAGAACAATTTCAGCACACGAAAAATTATAGGTTATGTATGTGGCGGTTGGATTTCATTAACTTGCACAATATTGTATATCATAGCAAATTTTGCAATTGCTGCTCTTACATATGTACAAGGTTGCAGTCATCGAAGATAAAAACTTTGGAGAGCCAGTTCACTGTAATCTTTTAGATTATTAGCAGACGTAGCCAACACGAGTGTGTCTACCAACACTCCTCAGCCGACTATATAAGTTCTTGCAAATATCTTCAATGAAAATATTTGATAAAATTTAGTCAGGATATTTTGATAATTCTGTAATCACTGCTTGTCCCACAATGCAGTCATTACTAAGCCATTCATTTAAATGGTTTGTTTCTGCTCCGTATTCTATGGATCCCAAAAACTGATCAGGTCAAGTGCATTTTTATATATTAACCCTAGGATCTATTTTTAGGCCAGTATCCTGGGGTTAATAATAATAATAATAATAATAATAATAATAGCGGTTTATTGAACACAAAGAAAGACAGCACTTAACAGGAATAACAATAAAAAAATATAATCACATATAGGCCATTGGTACCTGTCTTCCTCCGCTGCCAACTGGTTTGGGATCAGCTACTCCGAGAAGAAGCTGGTCTACCCCCCAAACCGCACATCATTTTAATAATTACAGAAATATGTAATTATAACTCACGCATACTGGAGTGTTCAGTATAAAATACAGCGTGCCACAAAGCATCACACTATATATCAAATTTCCAACTAATCTACGCCACCTCCCTATACATTCTCCGCAAGCTCCGGACAAATGACGCAGGCGGCAGAGATCGGATATGCATCGGCAATGCATTATACAATTTCACGATATTATATGAGAATGATCTCTTGTACATCTCAAAACAATGCGATGGCGGACTCAAGTACCCTCTAAATCGAACGTTAATGGCATGAACATCCGATCTAAATACGACCTTTCGATAGAGATAACTAGGCTTTTTAAAATATATAATTTTATAGTAAAAATAGTAGCAAGAAGTTCGGCCCTTCTAGACATATTCAGCCATTTAGCAAATCCCAAAGCATGCGAGACATGATCATACCTGCGCAATCCGTAAATAAACCTCAGACATGAGTTCTGTACCCGCTGTATTCGTAACCTGTCATAACTGTCTAAACATGGATAATACACATTAACGCAGAAGTTAAAATGGGACAACACAAGAGACTCGCATAGCAATTTTCTTAGATTAAAGTCAAGACACTGCCGGTTACCATAAAGTACCCTCAGATGACAATAAGCCCGCCTAATCAGTCCAGGAACATGCTCCCGAAAACGTAGCTTCGTATCGAGCTGCAATCCCAAATTTCGCGCGCACTCCGTGACTGGCAAATCGACATTTCCAATAGAGATTTTTATTTCGTTCAGTACAGACAACCTAGTTTTAGATCTGCCGAATACGAGAACGTTAGACTTTTTGCGATTAATTTGTAGGCAATGCCTAGCAGACTCCCGTTCAAGAGAAGCTAAATCATTGTTAATAATACGTACAGACGCATCGACACATTCCGCCGCGAAAGAGCAATATATCTGTGTGTCGTCAGCGTACATGTGATATTTACAGTATTGAAGACACTTGACTATGTTAGCCGAGTATATTGCAAATAGCAATAAACCCAGTACACTGCCCCGCGGAACATCTGACGTAGTTTGTAACGGAGGAGACATTCGACCATCATATAAGACCTGTTGCGTTCTGTGTGATAAATATTGACTGAAAAACCGTACAGTGCATCGACTGACACCAGTACTATGCAAAATTGCCAGCATTAAATCATGGTTAATTGTGTCAAAGGCCTTTAAGTAGTCCAACAAAACTAGAACAGTGATATCATTGTTATCAATAGATGTAACTATGTCATCCGTAATACATGTCAATGCAGATGCACAACTATAACCACGGCGGAAACCCGATTGTGCTGCAGGTAAGATGTTTTGCGATTCCAGAAATATTTTAGATACTAGCGGTACCAGAGATATCGGTCTCAGATCATTAAAACTGGTCGGTTCACTAGACTTGGGGACTGGCATCACAACACTACATTTCCATGCCTCAGGAAAGACATTCCCGAGCAGACATGTGTTTACGAGGTGTGCAATAGTCGGCAGTAAATATGGACAGCAAAGTGTTAACATTTTCGGGGTTATACCGTCAACACCGGATAAAGTAGATCTAATGGAGTAATAATCGATCTAATAATTGATTCAATCTCAGATAGGGACTATGGGATGGATAGGGGGATATGGAAAAATAATTAATGTGGATTAAAACACAACGTTCCAATTGAATAGATGTGTGTGAGATAGAGAGATACAGTTACTTATGTTTTGTTTTGTCGTTGAATTTTTTTTTTCTGTATGTATAAACTTGGATAAGCCTTATTCATTTGTAATTTCAGTAGCTACGTACAGTAGGTTACGACTATTAGTACGCCAATATACATATATTAGACGCTACTGTTTTTACGGAAGCTTTACCGTTAACGTCACCTACTCTTATGAACCTTTCGCTCAACTGCTTTCCAGATATTAATAAAAATACAGTTCTTTCGCTCGATCTTTGCCGATACGTCATAAATTTCCGCCATTTTTTCGATACGAATCTAGTCGAATCACACAAACCTGACATTCTCTGTTTCTTTCTAAATTTCATGTTAGTCAGGGAGACTATATAATCGTGTGGGTTAGCTTATAATGACTGTATATACCTTGGTGAACAGTATGATAATTGTTAAAACCTTTCAGTTTCTGAGAAAGAATTTCAGCGATCAAACCCACATCTACAATTTTTTTTTTTTTGAAAATATGTATTTCTATTTTAAGTTTAGCATTTAGGATCTGCATACTTTTGCTTCTAAATGACATAACATCTCACCAAATTTTTGCTCAGTTCTGATTTACAGCAATTAGCACTTTTCGCTAGTATAAATGTTAGTGTATTATGGATTCATTTATATATCGCTGTAGTAGCGACACGACGGAAATACTGGATGCAATCAGAAGTCTCAAAAACTCGAGAGCAGTAGGAGTTGATCGGGTTCCGGTCTCCTCGCCCCTTTCGAGGGACTCCATTAAAATGAATTGAGTACACCTCCAAAAGAAATCAGTGCGTAATGTTGTATGATGAATATAGCAAAGAACGCAAATCTGGTTGGGAAGAAGTTCGTCTGGGTGTACCCCAAGGATCTGTCCTGGGACCTCTGTTGTTCATTTTATATATTAATGAACTTCCAGATATTATGCATGACTTCACAGTCCTATATGCCGACGGCACTTCAACAGTGGTGTGCGAAGAGGACACTGAGGCTGCACAGCTTAGATTGCTTTCGAACTTGAAAAAAACTGGACATGTGGTTTCCTGAACGAAATTTAGAATTGAACATAGAAAAAACTAAAGTAATGATGTTCTCTACTGAGGATAGTCATGATGTGAATTACAAAACGAAAATCCTTACCTCTGTATCGGAAGCGTCCTTTTTGGGGATGAAGCTTGACCGACAACTCCCTGTCAGCCTTACTGACCTGATTGCCCAGTTGTGTAGGTTGAGGTATAGGGGCGGGTCTTCGTGCGTACTACGCGTATCTTCATTCCACATTGCGGTACGGTGTTATCTTCTGGGGAACATCGGTTGCCATGAAAAGAGTCTTCATTCTACAAAAGGCTTGTGTGAGGACACCATTCAATATACACCCAAGACATATGTATTTTTATCGACAAAAAACTACTTACGCTTCCTAGCATATATATTTTAGAGAGTGCACTCTTTGTTAAACAACTACCACAATTTCTTTTAAAAATACGAAATCACACACAGACATGAAACTAGAGGTGTGGCTAAAAATTGTCTACTTCCACCTAAAACACATTTATCTAAGTTACAGAAAACGATGATCTTTCAGTGTATCAAAATATATAATCATATTCCTGGTGAAATTAAAACATTAAGCTATGATACATACAAAGTCACTCTTAAGAAACATCTGACTAAGCAAGCATTATATAATATTAATGATTTTTTTTCAAATGTTTCACTCAGAACTGTAATGAGACAATTATACGTATATCAGGCATTATTGAACTAAATAAAATATACTATACTATACTAGGTTTGCCAGTTGTTTGTACTACAACATTAACTCCCAGATACAACAAACACTGTTATTTTTAAATAAAGAATCTACTTCTCTAGAATAAATTAACGAAGAAAGAACATCAAATAAAATTTATGCACCAAATAAAATTAGCTCGCTAGTGGTACCTACCTTTAGAACGTAATTGACAATCTAACTTTGTTTCTTAGCCTTTCTATTAACCAGGACTTTTCAATGAAACGTGGGGCGCCGACGTTATCAATAAATCGGACTTAGAGGCTCTTAATGAAAAAGAAATGCTGCAATGTGCCTTGGCATTAAAACGAGGAAGTAAACTCTCACTTTGTAATAATATCAAAATAAATTAGAAGTTACTGCCAGTTGTACATCAGATATTTTATAAATGTTCCCTTATAACACTGCCTTCAATGTTTATAACTTTTCCTATTTTTTCATTTATTTCTCTGGTAAACAACGAATCTTCCTGCTTTGTAATTTACTCGTAAATTTCTTTACATTAATAGATTTAGATATTCCATCTTAATATTATTTTTTTTCATTTTTATTTATATCTAAAAACTTCTTAATATACAGACAATACGTACCGTTACAGAAATAGAAACGTATTACATTATGAACAACGGGCGTGGAAATTACCACAGCTATTTAATAACAAAAGATAGAAACGATTTAATGTAATCGTCGCAAAATAGAACCTTATTTACCTCAATAAGACAAAAATATCCTAAGTTTGTACTACGTCAGGGCTTTTCAGCATTTTCAGCAGAAGATTACATCTTTCAAATTCTTTAATAATTCTACAGGAGAAGGAGAAAAGAACATCTCGAGGTCGCAGCTGGAAATACTTTAGCATGTTTACTTCTCGCATTACGGTCTTCATGAAGCTTTATCCTACGAAAGCGGGGCCAGATACATGCTGTTGATGTTGCCCTCAAACACGTGCATACATCGGAGCGGTATTTCCTTTCATAAATATCGAGTTTCGCGATTTTTCTTTGCCCTACGTGTGTTTTATGTTTTTTTATTGTTGTTGACGTGAACCTGTGGCAAGCATAAATCAAATTGTTTCACTTTTATGATTTTAATATTAAGATATAAGACTTTGTAAATCTGGTGGTTAGATACAAAGAATTTTATGGGCGAGGGAATCTTTTGCTTAAAGAAAACATTTCAAAATGTTTCTCAAAGGAAAAAAAACAACAAAAATGGACTATTTTGTGGCTTTTATCAATACATTAGTATATAAATTTTAGATACACAATTTAGACTGTGGAAAGCTGTACAGAGAAAATAAATAAATTTATATTTGTTTCTAATAAACATTAAGTTTTGTAACCATTGCTGTTCGAGCAACCCTAACATAAACATTTCTTTGTTTTATTATTATTAACAAGTTTCTTCTATTCTAGGCATTGCGGTAGCTGCGAGTGTGTTCACCATAACGGCAATGGCACTAGACCGCTATATGGCTATCACGCAACCTTTCGGCTTATCGAGGTGCTTGTGTTTTAACAGAAAGACCGCTATTCTAGTAATTATATTTGTGTGGATCATATCTGTTATTATATTTGCTCCGATATTGTTCGTGAGGCAATTGGATTCCTTCGATTTGCCCGCCGATATAGTGTTCTGCCTAGAGAATTGGGATCATATGGAGGACTTGTATCCGAGGAAGGTTTTCGGCATCGTTTGTTTCACAGTGATGTTTGCAATTCCCGGTAAGTTATGTTAATCCGTAATATTAACTGTGCGTAATAGTACTGACAAAATTCAGCTAAATTACAATATTTATAGTTTTTGCTTGAAACAAAACGCCGTAAAATTGTAAGATAAGGGTAATAGAACGAAAGAAATTTTGTTACTTTAAAAACGGATTACAGCAGCAGATGAATTTTGTATACAGCCAGGTTGGAATTATTATGGTTGTTGGATGATATCTGCTTGTGACAAGTTTTCTTCTGGAGTATTGTTTGCATTGCAAACTGTGCAAACGTTTGGAATACGTTTCATCTCAACGACAAGCTACAAAAGCTGCAAGATATTCTAACCGTTGCATCATTACAATCCATATGCTGACGCATTCATGAAAGCAACACAAGATTTGATCAAAAGCCAAAGTTACCCCCACCTCGCGCCCTGCATTGATTGATTGATTTATTGATTGATTTTGATCAACGCAGGACGGTCTTTTAACATCCCTAACACTGCGGCCTGCAAGCCCTATTGTATTATTCTTACCTTGATTTTGTTTTACTCAAACAGGTTAGTTCCCTTGATTAGATTTAGGAGTCTGTATGGTAAATCTTTCTCCAACATGATTCCAATGCGGTGCTGGGAGACTGTTTCTTCCTCCTCGTTGCAGAGTCTACATAAGGATTCATCTTTGTAAATCCCCACCTTATGCAGATGACCTCTTAGACAGTCGTGTCCTGTTAGTAGACACGTTACTGCCCTCAGCTGCATTCTGTTGACTGCAAGTAGATCAGCAGTTAATCGTTTTGACGGTCGTTCCACCAACCGCTTGCTCTGTCTTTGTCCAGATACATGGTTCCACTTTGATTGGTGTTGCTTCACAATCCACTCACTGATAGCACCACGCACTGTACTTTTTGTAATACCTAGACCTGGCCCCGGTCCAAATATCATCTGGGAACCTTCCTGCGCTAGTTGGTCTGCAATTTCATTGCCTGCTATACCCCGGTGCCCTGGCACCCACACCAAGTTGACCTTGTTGTGTTTAGCCAGAACAGTTAGGTTTTGCAGACATTCCCATACTAGTTTGAGGCCATATCCTTTGATGCAAGTGCCTTTAAGGCTGCCTGACTATCGGAGATAATGCAAATCGTTTCTCCTCGCGGTTGGCGACGCAGACTTTCCAACGCACAGGTTTGTATAGCATATGTTTCTGTCTGGAATAACGTGGTGTATCTTGCAAGTGCCTCACACAGTTTGGAACCCTCGTTTTGCTCGTAAACACCAACGCCAGAGTTAGTACCTGCTTTTGACCCATCTATAAACCAGTTCTGGGTTCTCAGGTTTCTCCCTTCACCATTTCTCCACTCATCTCAGTTGAAAAAGACTTTGAAGGGTTTGTCGTAGGAAATTTTCGTGATTGGTATGTCGCTGCCCATATCGAAGATTGGGTTTTTGACTACTGTCTCTATACTGGCGTGTCCCGACACGAGGTGGGTTTTCCAGTTGTTAGTATTTTTCAGTATATATGCTCCCATTCTTGCCTCTCCCATGATAAATATATCAAGGGGAGGTATGTTTAACATAGTCTCCATTGCAGCTGTTGGGGTGCTCTTGATAGCTCCAGTTACGCAAAGGGATGCTAGATACTGAACCTTTAATAGATCAGCCCTCGTACGCCCAGGCGCAACCTTTGGCCACCAAACCAGGCAGCCATAATTTATCATGGGTCTTGCTACCGCAGTATACAACCATTAGGTCATATGCGGTTTGAGTCCCCATGTCTCCCTACTGATCTACGGGTTGTAGAACATTTCTGTTGTTGTCCTGC
Organism: Popillia japonica; assembly: GCA_004785975.1. NCBI lineage: Eukaryota > Metazoa > Arthropoda > Insecta > Coleoptera > Scarabaeidae > Popillia > Popillia japonica. The sequence goes on along the minus strand of ML219619.1, from coordinate 8,201 downwards.
ATATTCATTCAATTTAGTTTTCACTAACTTTGATTGATGTTTGAAATAACCTTGACTATTTACTAGTTCATCAATGAAATGTGGCCCAATAACATAATTTCAAAACATGCTACCCCAAAAGTTCAAAAGACGACTTTGTTTGGCTATGTTCTTGTGTGAAATGGGGATTGTCGGTAGACGATATGGTATCTGTGTTTATTTAGGCTTGCATTTTCGTGAAATGCTGCTTCATCTCCAAAAAGGAGGCATTCAACGAAATCTACCCGATCATGAATTTGTTGTTGAGCGCATTCGCAAAACGAAACACTACGGGAAACAATTTCGTCCAACAACCTTTGGTGTATCTGAATGGCCAACGTCACCAGATATTGGTAGGGTTGTACGTGCTACTACTACCTGCTAAAAAATATTTAACCCGGGTTTATGGGAATGGTTAGGAAATAAAAGTTAGGTACGTCGTTATAAAACACCCTGTATATGTGCAACTAATTTTAGGATATGAAATTTAAGAATACATACATTTTTCTTAATAATTTTTTTAATAACTCTTATAATTTCGGATATATCGAGCTTCCACGCACTAATAAGCCACCCTGTGTACGAGTTCTGTTTGTTGCATAAATGTATTGGATTGAAAGACACGAATATACAGATAAGCTTGCCAATGAAGCAGAAAAATGGCTTTTATTGGACCTGATTCCTGTTGTGGCCTGCTAAACAGAGAGAGAACTATAACAAGCAATAAATAAATGAGAAGACAACAGACAGACCTCTCACTGGTAGGACACGCTAGAACCAAAGCAGGCAAATGCACTTTTACCAAGATCGCTTAAATTACCGTACTCTCCTACCAGTAGTCCTAGAACTACTGGTAGGATTTCTGACATACCCTCTCCACAAGCCCGGGAAAGCCTTTAACCAAAGCTGCCGTCTATGCCAATAAGATCTAGATACTGATGCCTACTGAAATCCAGGATGAAAATCTTCATTAAAGGCCTCCAAGTAATCTAACACCCACAAGGATAACGTTACAATAGGCCTATATAGGCCGCACTGACTGAAGACAAGATCTATTGTACCACAAAGCTCAAATCTTATTCTTATTCCATTCTTGCTTTTGATATCACTATTTTGACGTTCTAAAATATTTTCAGAGAAAATCCGGTATGGAAAAAATGTTGGTTTAGTTGTACCGATTCATTGGCACGCTACTTAAATGGAGTGGCCTGTATAAGCAAACACAAATTCCAGACCTAGTACAGGCACATGTTGATACCTCGTCCTCAAAATCACGTGCTCAATTATTGTGAAAATCAGGCATGACTTATAACTTTTGGCCATGAGAATTTTACCAAAACGAACAATTTAACAGAGAAGGGAGTATCGCAGTACACATAACTAAGAAACTATCAATTCACGCTTATGACTCCAAACCAAAAACTCTAACTGAGGTTTGGACTAATAATGGAGCTTCCAAAAGACCAAATTTTCGCCGACAATTGTGATTCATTTTTAATTCATTCTCGGCGAAAATTTGGCCTTAATTACAAGAATTGAAAAAAAAATTGGAAGTTCCATCATTAGTCGAAACCTCACTTTGAGCTTTTTTGTTTGGACTCATAAGCGTGAATTGATAGTGTATTAATTATGAACACATGAAAGGTGCGACCATATTCTTAGTAATTCTTGTATAACGTGTGCCAATAAGTAACATTCACCAATAATAAGTGAGAGGAAATAGATATGACTTTAAGCAATTGCTAACGTAACAAGTATTCGAGAGCCAGTGGCAGACGCATTGAGGTCGACATCTTGGTCGTATCTAAACTCAGTCCATGTACATACATCCATTGAAACCTCCAAACACAATTTAGCAACAAATTGATGATTTTGTAAAAGCCTCTTTTAATGACGGTAATATGAGGCAAAGAATAGAATCCTCTGAGTAATTGTTTGGAAAGCATTATTTTAACGAGAAAAAAAAGCGTTTTAAAATTCGAATTCGTTTTATCCTTCTCCTGGAGTCAACTTTGATCCTCTTCCACCACAGACTTATACAACTTAAAGATTCCTATAGCCCAGTCCTTGATATGTTTGAGCCGTCTCTTTGCTTTAAAAATCAGTTCTATCTTTAAAGTTTCTGTCAATATAGCGGGTTTAAATTATGACTTCACAATACTTTAGTTCTGTAGGTACATTCATGAAGTTGTCTTATCAACTTGCATTCAAAATTTAATCTGTTGGAGTCTACCATGCCCAACATATAAGACCACCAAGAAATTATACTGAAGTATCTCTCTAGCTAAACAATCGGTTTCATGTTCAAATCGACCATCAGCAAATATCTGTTTTGAATATGTAACCTTGTTTCTGAGTCTTCTGTTCTGTCATTTTGTTCACACATTCTTCTACGCTAGTGCTGATTGAGTGTAGAAAATTTGTTTAATAAGTCCATTAAATCTAAATCGTACCTATTCATAGAAAAGAATCTTGGGTACAAGTCTTTTACAAGACACCATTTCAGTGCTTATTGCTTTGTTGATCATTGATTTTTTCAAGTATCCATACCTCCTGTTACATGAAGTTTGTTTTAATTAATGTTAACTCCATGTTACATTAATTAATTTTATAGTCAGTGTTAGTTTTTTCATCTGAAATAAGAATGACCTGACAAAAAATGCTGAATTTTGTTTATCAGTGATTAGAGAACACCTTAGACGAACATAAGTTTACAAAGCAATATCTACCTAAATTGTATTCATAAAACGTACATTTAAGTGCATTCAACAAAAAATTTTGTACATTTGTATTAGAAGTTTTTCACATTATACATTTTCTTTTTCAGGATGTTTAATGCTTTGGGCGTACTCAATGATGGGTAGGAAGCTGTGTTCCGTCCGGCCACCATTCGACAACGATGAAGGCAGCATAAGCACGCAACAAGTGAGTTGTTCAAATGGCACAATACAAACCAAAGAAAGTCCTAATCTAAGTATACGAATAAAACATACATTTTTTCAATGTGATTATGTTAAATTCTTTTTTTTTCAAGAAATGTGCGCCATTTCCATGAAAATTAGGCTACATATTTATTATTATTATTCCATAAACGTAACTATATGAAGATAATTTCATGACATAAAAATATTTATATCCGTAGAGAGGGCAAAAACGACTAAAGCACACTATAACAGTAACGTATTTAATGTGACAGGAAAATTTATGTGCCCGCGGCTTTACGGCTATTCGAAGATTGAAGTAGAAGGGTTCGACCTTTAACGGGTTTTAGCTTCAGAAGGGGTACCAAAACAGGCACAGTCAACAGACCATAAAGTCACAAATTCGGATCAGTTTATTTGGGCACGACCTACACCTGAATGATGTAATTATCTTTCTATTTATCCAATGTTAAATCTTAAGTGGGCGTCTTTCATACGTATAGAATTACTCGGGGACATTACGTGATTCAAACTGTTTAAGCCTGTAAGAAAATATAAGTTTGTCAAACAGCTTTAAGCGAAAAACATTCCTACTACCGATTAAAGTTTCCATTTACAGTGATGATGTATTACCACATTGTAATTTATCACCTACATTGACAGGTATAAATCGATTAAAACTACAAAGTTGCGTTTGCATGCTATCATTTATCGCTGAAACTACAAATATTAGCATATTGTTACGTCAAGTCAACTTAAGAAAAACTATCAATTACAGGTGAGAGGGAAACGTTTTTGTTTTTCATCATTACTATGTTATTCAGTTAATAATGAATTATGTAATTATTTAGCAATTGACCACAGCAACAACATCCGCTGGAGATTATTGGTCATCCCAATTTTAGAATTATAGTTAGAGCGGTCTTTCTTCCATTCTTAACAGAATAGATAGGAGCAACCGTTTTTGGCAGTAGTGTTACCCCATTGTTTCTATTCTTTTTCCTTCATGGACGAACACACTCCAAACTGCTGCTTGGCCAAAAGGTCAATTGTCCGCCCAAGATATATTAGCCATCTAAATCTTGTTTCCTATGCTATACATGTGCTTATTCAGTACAGAGGGATCGATGAAGATTCCTGAAAGCAGTCTTCTGTTCTTGGACATGAAGAGTACCTTGCTAAGTCTTTATTTGTTTGGGGGAATCTAGAAAATTTTTGCAGTGTTTCACGTTGGTAAGTCTATTCTAATAAGATTTACAATAGGCTCAGCAGTAAACTCAGTTCTGGCAAAAGTGTTGATACAGGCGTAGGCGTTCTTTCTAGACTTTTAAATTGTTTTTTGCTGGCATCTCTAGCTAACTTATTACCTACGACACTGTATATGATTTCATATTTAGTTGGTACTCCTCGTAATATTTCACCAGCTGCTAGAGTTTGCTGTGGTCGGCCAATACCACCTCAGAAACGAACTCGATAGGCGGTAATATCTTGCAAGCAGTTTGACTGTTAGATAATCAGATCAGATTTCAGGATGGTAGTTGAAGATGCCCTCTAAAGAAGTCTGTATAGGTACTATTTGAGCCTGGATACTGGTAGGCTCCTAAAGTGATGGCGTCTCCAATCCTCCAGACTTTAATACTCGTGCCATTCGATCTTTCCGAAGCATCTTCAAACCAGTCGCATGATTGAAATATTTGCCTTATATCTCCTACTGAAATTAAAGATGTGGTAAGGACAATGGCACTATCGCTTCGGTGTAGATGAAAAGTCTGTATAGTTCTACCAGTAAAATTTTTGCAACCACTCCAATTCTTTCTCCTAGTCTTTAGGGTTTGCCTTAATCACAACACTAATTGCAATGGAATACGTCCAAGAATGGTCTCCATGGCTGCAAGAGCGCCTATCAATAATTTGGGCCTCGCTAATCGCGTATATTGCCGAACCTGTGCTGGTTTCATAAAATTGAAGCAATTTGAAGATGAATAAGAAATCATCAGCAAAAGAAACAAACTTATCATCTGGGGACGAATTAGAACTACTGCCACAAAACGTAATAAGATTTTAATATAAATTATGAACAGTACTATCATTCATTCGATGTAGATGATATGTAGAACCATACTGACATTAGTATTAAATTTTGCGGCCACTCCATTTCAATCTGCTAGCTCTTAGGATTTGCTCTAACTACGACACCAATTGCAGTGGAGTATGCCCAAAAAATAATCTCCCTAACTGGCATGAAAGTCAGCAAGCAATAGTTTAAGCCTTGCTAACCCCATTTGCCTAAGCCTATATTGCTTTTATGCCACCAGCCTTGCGAGGCATACGTGATAACTTTTGTATGCGTATTTCCTATGTCTTACTATATAACATTGCGGCAACTGACAATGAAGAAGAACTCATTACTTAAGGATACAAAATTATCATCCGGGGAAGAAGTAACTGTTGCAAATCGTAATAAAGTTTTAATATAAATTAAAGACACAATTGATTTTCTAGGCCACTCAAATTCTGCAAAACCATTTGGTTTTAAAATCTTTAAAAACTTAGTGAAATGACTGTTAAGTTGATATGAATTCATGAATGAATTTACGACAAGCTACTAATAGAACTACAGTGAACCACAGTATATGTACTATCGAGGGCAAATGTCAGACTTTTAGCGACATGGCCTTCCGCAGGTATTCGACACATTTAGAATTAGAGGCGGATACATAGCATGTAAATTTCAAGTATGTGGTTCTACTGAATTTTGAATAATATACTCTACATTACAAATTAATTCGTCTATTAAAAGGTTTGGGCCTAAAGTTATATAACTACTAATATAATAGATTGCACAGCCTGTTAGTTATGTTGTAAAATTAGAGTTTCCAAGTACTTCACGATTGATTAGTTTTTGATTATAAAATTATAATTAATTTAGTTCAGAGGTAGTAATTGTTATGTTATATGTCATGTGTTATCATACTATTACTCCCTTTAAATTCTTAATCTTTTTAAAATTACTGCAAGTGCGGTGATTAAAAAAAAACGATTAAAACTTCTCAAGAAAACTAATGGTATAAATGTATATACATATCTTTAAGACATATTGTATAGTTTTTCTTGTTTCAATTAAAACATTATGCGAATGCTAGGAAAATAATATTAAAGGTTTTAATTTTATAATTTTTGTAATTATTATTTAAACAATATTTCGCAGGAAAAAATTATGACTAATTTATCATAAACTTATTTTTCTTTTATTAATTTATCTCCGTTCTACTTGAATTCAGTATCAACATATTCATTTCCATATATTCACAATTCGCTAGGTTTAAATTCTTTTAAATGCTCGCTACCCTGTGGCCTGCGGGTATAGGGCTTATTGCAGTTAGCCAGTTATGTTTACTTCAATAACAATTCAGAACGGAAAGCCCACAATAGACGCGTTTTATTACAATTTGATGCATTACTTTTGCCCTCGATAGAACATACAGTACAGTTTTTAATTAAAGCATTGCAACAAATGTAGTTTACGTTCCATCAAGTGTTGTAAATGTGCAGGTGTAGTAGACGTAGTTGTTCTGCCGCAAATATTTCTTGAAATACATTGCTATCAATGGCACAGGAGAGGATTAAATGCCAGGGCCTTGCGAGTTGCGAACAATAATCTGTTTAATACTATCGTATATCGCACTATCTTAATCTAATTCTCGCAGATATGTATAGTAGAAGTTCATTGCATTAAAGGAAGATACTGCAAATTAGCTTTCGCTGCGAAGCGAGCTATAATTGTTATTGCATTCTGTACACTATTTTAATAGTTTATAGTTTGTTACATGTTATTGTAGTTGTGTTACTGTTGTAGAAAATGTTAGCATATAATTTACTCAACTAATTAGTATCCCGGAATTGATTTTACACCGTTACAATAGGTATACAATAATCATTGCGAATATTATTAATACCAGTATAACAGTTCATTTAATTTTCTTTTACTGAGTGTCGGCGATTAATTAAACTAATTAAAGACATTAACATAGAAGTGCGCATTTTAAATTGCAACGTTTCAGTGTCTAATGAACCTAATTATACAACTTAATTTCAAAGAGCTCGTTGAACATCCAGTGAAAAGTTAGTCAGCACTCTAACGATGGCCATTCCATTCTACCCTTTTATCATTTATTATTGCGCTACGTTTCTCTCGCGTAACTGAAACTTGTTAAGGCTATAAGTTATAAATAAAGAGATTTTGTATGTCCTTTAAGAAATGTGATCAGTATTACGAATTCCGAGTTTATCTCGTGATTCTGTATGTTACGCCACTGGTTGTTTAGCTGGAAGTTATTTGCTCTCAGTTGTTTGGTTGTTCTTGTTGGTGGATTGCTCGAATATAGACGAATATGGCTGGCATCAGCGATTTCATTTTGAATTGACATAATAGGGTTGTTCTGTATCTTCTGGAAGGTTGTCAGGAAGTCATTTTGGAGTCATAGTTCTGAGGGTGGCACAAAACTTAGTAGTGGAAACCATTGGGTTGGATTTTATTGTACCAGATATTAATGCCACTGTTGCAATTAATTTTGTGCCAACAAGTCTTGTGTGAGTGCTGTTCAGCCACACTGGAGCACAATTTTCGCCAGCTGAATAGACAAGCGTTAAAGTGAAGTATCGAAGTGTGGGCGCATTTGAGCCCCATGTTGTTTCAGATACTTTGTGAATTACGTTGTTCCTAGTTCTAAATTTCGCTGCTTTATTTTGAAGGTGTTGTTTAAAAGACATTGTTCTATCTAGAGTCACTCCGAAGTATTTTGAAGTGCCAGAGCAGGGGATTTTTAACGTTTTTGTATTTAAATGGAAGCAGCATGCCTCTATTTTATTTAAATTCGTCCTATGTCGCTACGACATAAAGAACTCCTCCAGCTTTGCAATGTCATCGGTATTTTCCATTAACTCGTCGCTGGTTGCAGTTGCCCAGTCCTCTGCGTAGGTAGCATAATTTTTGACTGTTGGTAGGTGGCATATCCGATATATACAAGTTAAATAAAGTTAGAGGGAGCACGGATCCTTGTGGAAGTTCGTTGTTATGGGTTCTAGGAGAGCTTTTAGCATTTTCCATTAAGACAGTGAAACATCTATTACTAAGCATGTTGTTCATTAGCCAGTAGATTGTTTTAAATAGAATGTTTACTTGAAGTAGTTTTAAAAGATGGCAATATGTAAGTTGTGAGAGCTGAGACTTGATCTGTTGTACTACATCCTGGTCGAAATCTA
>SMLS01075048.1:0-21127 GCA_004785975.1 Popillia japonica | reverse complement strand
TGGACACGTAGTCTTCTCCAACTACTTCTTCATCGGGCTTGAAACCAAACTTCAAGTCGCATGGTAGTCGTAGTTCTCTACCAAAAATTACGTTGGCCGGGCTTTGACTTGTCGTTTCATGAACTGATGCTCTATATGCCAGAAGAAATAGAGGAAGTTGTTGATCCCAATCACGTTGGTGGTCGGCGACAGTTTTTGACAAATATTTTATAACTGTTCGATTCATGCGTTCCACCATGCCATCAGACTGTGGGTGCAAAGCAGTGGTTCTGGTTTTATGGATTCCCAATATTTTGCAGAGATCTTGGAAAACTGCTGACTCGAAATTGCGTCCTTGGTCGGAATGTAACTCGAGTGGCACACCAAAACGGCAGACTAATTCTTTGACCAGCACTTCTGCCACTGTAGTAGCTTCCTGGTTGGGTAATGCGTACGCTTCCACCCATTTACTAAAATAATCCATTGCTACTAAAATAAATTTATTTCCACTATCTGTCGTAGGAAATGGACCAGCGATGTCGATTGCAATCCTTTCGAATGGAGTACCCACGTTATATTGCTTCATCGGGGCTATTCTTCGCTTATGAGGTCCGTTGGCGGTGGCACAGGTTACGCACTTCCTACACCAATCTTTGACATCTTCTTTGCAATTTATCCAATAGAAGCGCTCTCTGACCTTTTCCAAAGTCTTCCGGATTCCCAAGTGCCCTCCCGACGTGCCATCATGTAATAGTTCTAATATTTCACAAATTCTTTCCTTCGGGACAATCACTTGTAATTTTCTGTTCGCTCCATCATTGTTTTCTAGCGTTCTTTTCAGTAGACCATTTTCCACCACTATGGAGTCCCACTGTGCCCAGTATGATTTCACAGCCTGAGATAGTGGGGCTACTGCTTCCCAAGTTGGCCTGGTTCCCGTTTTCTTCCAGTCCAGTAACACGCTCAAATCTGGATCTGACTCTTGGCCATTTCGGATTTGGTCCTTGCTCCATTGGTCATCCACCACGCAGACTCTGTTACAAGAGGCCACCTCTTTACCTTCTGTGCGAGTACAGTGTGCACAATCTTTGGGGCAGGGTCTTCTGGATAACGCGTCTGCATTACGATGGCTGGTTCCTGGTCGATGTTCTGAATCGAAATCGTACTCTTGCAATCGTTCGATCCATCTCGCTACTTGGCCTTCGGGGTTCTTAAAGCTCAACAGCCAAGTTAATGCTGCGTGATCGGTTCTTAGCAAAAACTTCCTTCCATACACGTATTTGTGAAAATGCTCGATGGATTTTACTACCGCCAATAGTTCTCTCCTCGTTACGCAGTAGTTACGTTCCGGCTTTGATAGCACCTTGCTAAAGTAGGCAATCACTTTCTCTTCTCCGTCCTGCAGTTGGGAAAGGACTCCTCCGATGCCTACATTGCTAGCATCTGTGTCTAAGATAAACTTCCCATCAAGGCGCGGATAGCTCAAAATCGGAGCGCACATCAATGTTTGCTTCAGTTGCTCAAAGGCATCCTCACAGTACGTGTCCCAAATAAAACTTCTGCCATCTTCTGTTAGTTTTGTTAATGGTTTAGCGATTTTTGCAAATCCCGGGACAAACCGACGATAATATGTGCAAAGGCCGACGAAACTTCTGACTTCATGTTTATCTTTAGGCACTGGCCACTTCTTAATTGCTTCTATTTTCCCTTCATCAACGGCTACTCCCTCTTCCGAGACAACATGGCCGAGATAATTTACTTGTCTCCGGAATAAATTGCATTTCTTTGGATTCAACTTTAATTTTGCCTCACGTAGCCGTTGGAATACTTGTTCTAAATTCCTTAGATGGTCATCAAAGGATTTTCCAAGAACAATTATGTCATCAAGGTAGACCAGGCAAGTTTCCCATGACAGTCCCCTCAAGACGTTCTCCATGAGTCTCTCAAATGTTGCAGGGGCATTACAGAGTCCAAACGGCATAACATTGAACTGCCAAAGGCCGGTTCCAATTGTGAACGCAGTCTTCTCGTTATCTTTGGGATCCAAGGAACTATAGGGTATAAGCATGTTGAATTACATGTAGATGAGACATGCCATTGCTTAAAACTTATTGGCTTCTTTGATATTGCAAACATTGGATCATTCATACAGAATGAACGGATAGAACCTTAGGGTGCCGACGATACTATACTGTTTTTTACTAAGGGGAGTAAATTGTAAAATCCGCATCACATTGACAGTTAATTTGGCGGTAAATTTAAATCAATTACAATAAAATCTAGTATTTATGTTACACTTCCATTTTTTATTTAATTTAAATATACAACACATTTATAGAAAAATAAATGCATAATAATTTTAATATTTATTTTATTATTTGCATTATACATATTTGTAGTACATGAAATATATTAACATAAAATTTGTATTTCAGAAATTTAAATTTGTTGTTACATACTGTTATAAATTACAATAGAAAGAAGCACTAGCTCATAGCATCAAACTACAATAATATAATATATTATATATTAGGAGTATATTTTAAATACATAATTCTAGAGTTCTTCAACAGAATCATTATCACTACCCATATCACTGTCGCTTGTGACGTAATTTCCTAACGAAATAATAAATGGCTCCGCCACAGGTGGAGCTGAAATTAGATGTCTAGCTTTATATTCACCAATAATATGGTGGACACTTGTCCTTGAAACACCTATCATTATTGTTAACGATAAATATACATATTTATGAATATTTATGTATTTTAGCTAAAGTGTTTGAAACTAGCAGTGTTACGTGTGCTTTCTTTATTGTAGAATTACTATTTTCTTGTATATCTTCAGTATAGTTTCCTGTACAAATGTCCACGCCCCAAAGTAGTGCGTTTTCTTGTTGATAATCCACTTGTATTAGGTAGCGGATCCATTTTTGCAAGCAAATAGTTAAAAAAAACTGATTTTCTTGTTTAAACGTAGAAGAAACACAAAAAGGCAATAGAAAAATATTTAACGAAATATGTATTTACTCAATCAGCTGTGTTTACAATATGGCGTCGCTAAAATATCAAATTTTGGCAGTGTAAACATGACCGGCAACAAACCAATCGTAAACCTATATTTTGGCGGGCAGTATTCAATTCACCCCATTTATTAAAAAACAGAGTATAGGGTTGTCAATCCGATTACGTAGGGGGTGTGGCGATGAATACCGCTCGGACGTATCAGTTCACTCAGGGTGTTGAAGTTTGAAAATACAGGTTGTTCGCAATGTAATAAGCGCAATCGAAGAGAACTCACATTCTGAGAAAAGAATTGAAAGAGACCTCAAAGTATGTGCTGTAGCCGCCAAATTTCGGAAGTCGTAGATATTCCAAAGACTACAGTTAGAAATATTTTAAGAAGACATAAATATAAATGTTTTAAATGAAATGAAAATCAAGAAATATGAATAAGAAAAATGTGACAGAACCGAAATTCTTTTGCAAAATATTTTGTTTACGGAAGAATCATCGTTTGCACCTCACGGTCACCATAATCCGTGTGTCGTCCGATATTGGTCCCAAGAAAACAAACACTTAACAGTAGCCACCAGAACACAGTATCCTAGAAAACTGAAAATCTGGGCAGGTATTCTGGGTGATCAGATTATAGGACCATTTTTTATAAACAGTAATCTAAATGGCGAAAGGTACCTACAACTTCTCGAAAATGACCTTATCCCTGCCGTACGTAATGTACTACCATCTGGAAAATATTTGTTAGGTGCCCGCCTCACAACATAAGGGTAGTTAAACAATTTCTTAACGTTAATTTGCCTGAGCATTTCATTAATACGTGGGGTAAAAAGTTTGGCCAACTCGATTCCCCGAACGATTTCTTCTTGTGGGGTTATTTAAAAGAGACAATATTTAGACATCCCACCGCAAGGCCCAAAACTTTATACGAGCTGCGCAATAAAGTAGAACAGGCATGTACACCATTCCCGTTGAAATGCTGGCTAATGTACTGATGCGAGAATTTTATGCCCGGTTAGGTTATTGCAAATTACAGCATGGAATTGGTTATTAATTTCATTTTTTGTATTTCTACAACAAACTTTCTATTTATCTTTAGTTTAAGAATTTTAAATATATTTTCTCACTCCCTTTTCTTGATAATTTTTTAGAATCTATTTTTAGTTATAAATTTTGTAGAATGCATATACTATATTTTATTTTTCTAATTCTACGTTGTTTTGATTCTCGATCAGAATTCGTTTTGTTTTGTGAAAAATTGATAGTAAGTATTTTCAAAATATTGTTATTTCCTTTACGCTTTATTTGGTGCAACAACGTTAATAATGTACGATCTCTCGTCGTCTGGTTCTATACTGATACTGACTGATACATTAGTTGAACAGCGAGCGCGTAACTGGCAACGACGCAAATGATTATTCTATCGCCGCACTTGCCTGTTCCTAGATAGTTGCCCAGGCTATCTGTATGTGAGGTTTTGAGTGCAGCAGATAATTTAGGTTTCTAAAAGAACTAGAAAAGAATGATACAGAAATGTACAAGAAATAATTACATAAATTCAAAAATAGTTTCTCTCGCGTAATTAAACAAACTAAATTCAAGTAGTTCTGACACTTAATTAAGTTCTTTGTAATCGAACACGTCTTCGTGAAAATTTCAATAACGAAAGAGCAGGAACCATGCTAGAACTAAGTATTTTATTTTTTTAAGGATAACATCTATGTATTTTCAAGATTACTGGTACTGACGAAAAGCTCCATAAGAGTACATATTATTAAAAATCTACAGGATGCCCTTAAATTGAGTCATATTATTGGGGACATTGATATTTAGTTGATGTTTTATGTATTGTTGTTTATTATTATTAGTATTTTAGCGGAGCTGGCTGGCAAGTTATCATTTATTTCGTATATTTGTCGTTTTAATGTCCTCCATTGTATAATTCTTCTATATTGTATAAATTTTGCATATAAATAGGGTTTAATTATAATTATTTAGTACATTATCGATTAGTACCTTTTTGCCTTAATGTCTAATGATACTACTATTTATTTCCAGAATATTAGGAGATTGCGTACAAAAACTAATTTATTTTACACGAATGTTTTGAACAGTACTTATGATGTACTGCTTTTGGTGGAAACATAACTAGAAGAGAACATTTACGATCGAGAACTATTTAATGAAAGATATTGCGATTATCGTTGTGATAGGGATTCAAAGAGGAGCGAAGGTGTGTTGCTGGTAGTCAACGTTAAAACGAGTTTGGAGACTATATTTGTAAAAACTGGGATACATGGTAAATCATATTTATTTAATGCAATATATTTTAAATGTAGCTGGACGTATGATACTTACGATGAATACTTTAGCATTTTTGAAAACTTTGATAGATGGCTGTAAGAGCATTATTTGAGAATCGGTGGTGTTTTAATCTTCCGGAAATTAGTGGTAGATACTGTGATTTATGGACCTGTGGGCCTATATATCAGTACTTAAATAAGTTTATGAATTTGTACAATCTGAAATCTAGAAGCAATGTCCTTAATGCAAATGGTAGAACCTTTGAGCTGATTCTGACTGATACAAATGTTGTCGATAGTGTTGAAGTGCCATTGGTACGTTTGGATTATCATCATCCGGCATTAGTTATTATTACAGAAACTGACAAGTCTCTGCCACTAGCTGAGAATTTCTGCTCTTCTTGATATAACTATGCTAGGTCTGATTTTTATACTCTTTATAAACTGCTAGAACAATGCAACCGGACAACAGTAATGGAAAGTAAAAGTGTTGATTGTGTAATAATTATTTTATTATATGACACATTTTGGCTTTCATATAGGTGTGTATGTATTTCTTCTTTGGTTAATGATTTGTGAAGGGGGGGAAGATAACCACTGCGGGGCTGCTGTAGTGTATTTTTTACTGTAGTAGTTTTGCTTTGGTTCTGTATTTATAGTTTTTGCGCTAATTAGATTTCGTATTCTTTGCTTAATATGTTTAAGGTTGCTCATTTGAACGTGAGATCTTTAACAAATAAAATCGGTTACATTTCGGCTGTTTTAAGGTCTTCTAAGTATGACATATTTGCTCTGAGTGATACGTGGTTATGTTCGGATATGTCAAATGATTTGTTTAATATCGATGGATATTTCTTAATTAGAAAAGATAGAATTGGTCGTGCTGGTGGTGTGGCATTGTACGTACAAAACTCAATAAAAGTTAATATTATTCCTATTGAATCCTTTACTTATCTTGAACAATTGTGGATTGAAATTTTCTTGCATGGTAAACGCTTAATAGTTGGAGCCTTTTATCGTCCTCCAGATACTAATTTGTTTGTGTTTCTGAATGCACTTAATGAAGCACTGTCTGATGTGTGCTTACTTGCGGATGACATTATTTTATTGGGAGATGGTAACTTAGATTTGCTTAGATCAAACACTAATGCAAGTAACTTGTTATCAATATTACAAGTTTATGGATTAGGTACGTCAAATAATTGATCAACCTACACGAGTTACTCGGGGTTCAGCTACACTTATTGATGTTATTATTGCATCTAAGGCGTTAGCTACAATTGATCACGGTGTTGTAGCCACTCATGATATCTCCGATCATAGTCTAGTGTATTCCGCGTACCGGATTTCACGTATTGAGCATAAGGTGTCACCTAGAACATTCCGCTCGTTTAAGTATTTTGATAATGACCAGTTTTTGAGTGATCTCAATTCTATACCATGGTATTTAATTTTTGATCTGGATACCATTGATGATATGATTAACTTTTTATCTAGCAATATAATTCTTCTTTTTGATATTCATGCACCATACAAAACAACCAAAGTGCCATACCCCTGTAATCCATGGATAACCGATAATATTAAATTTTTAATTTCCTTGCGTGACAAGGCTTTACGTAAATTTAAGAAAGCAGACTACCTGATGACTTGAGCTATTATAAACAAATTAGAAATTATCCCTCATCAGCTGTTAAGGCTGAGAAGAAAGCATACTTGGATTATCGTATGCGCAGCCTCGGACCACAAACTTTGTGGCAAGCTCTTAAGTATTTGGACATCTATCGGAAGTAGTCGACGACCTTGCCTGTGGCGTTGCAAGACGTTAATCTTTTGAATAATCACTTCAGCTCAGTTTCTTCTCAGGTGTCTCAAATGGATGTGCAAGTTCTGCATTTTTATGGTAATAATCTTAGACCCTGCATTGATCCTTTTCAATTTCAACATATAATTGAGCAGGTCGTTGCAGAAATTATTAGCCAATCGTGTTCATCCGCGTGTGGTGTTGACGGTATCTCTTATAGAATGTTATCTTACTGTTGCCCTCACTTGTTACCATACATTATATTTGTGGTCGAAAACTGTCTGTCTAATGGTGTTTTTCCGCGTATTTGGGGTTAGGCCCGTGTGGTGCTTATTCCTAAAACATATAGACCAACTAACTATTCTGATGTAAGACCGATCAGTATCGTGCCTGTAATATCTGGAATAATAAATTTCATATTTTACCAACTACACAATCTGGATTCAGACCTAGGTTTAGTTGTGCCTCAGCACTTACAACGGTAACTGATGACATTATTGCTGCGACTGACAAAGTCAAATAACTGTATTAGTCCTGTTTGATTTTTCGAAGGCGTTTGACACTATTAGTCACGAGTTACTCTTGGCTATTTTACATTATATTGGGTTGAATGACTCAGCATTAAAATTCTTCGCCTCTTACTTACAGTGCAGAACTCAGCGAGTTATTATAGGCAATGTCGTATCTGACTGTGTAACGTTAAATTCAGGTGTGTCACTGGGGTCTACTCTGGGGCCCCTCTGGTTTTCGATCTACACATCCCAAATGCTCTTGTTTAACCAATTTTCATCAAACTTTCATTTTTATGCTGATGACACACAGCTGTATAAATCCTTTTGGTTACATGAATTAAACAACTGCCTTAGGTCCCTATCAAATGACATTCAGGCCTTTTCTGACGTTTCTATGAGACATGGTCTTCGCTTGAACGAAAGAAAATCATATTATATGATATTTGGGGGTACAAAGAATAGGTTACAGGCTGCTAATATCATCAGGTTAAGTGTTAATAATGTTGAGCTGTAGCAAAAACATTGTGTGAAAAATTTGGGAATTTTTATTGATGATGAACTAAGATTTAGGGAAAATACAACTCAAAACATTAGAAAGGCTTTCTGCAACTTAAAAGTTTTATACCCACATAGGCACACATTGAGCATTTCGACCAAACGTACTATGTGTGATCATCTTGTCTTATCTCATTTCAATTAGTGTGATGTTTTGTCATTGCTTGGATAGTGTTGATATTAGACGAATTCAGGTTATTCAGAACTCGTGTATGAGATACATTTGTGGTATTCGGAGGAGGACTAGGATTTCATATAAACTGAAAGAACTTGGTTGGTTGAATATGGTTCGGCGAAGACAACTGCACTTTGCTTGTTTTACATTCAAAATATTAAGATTTAGCACTCCCCCATACTTGCGCAAGAAAGTAAGGTTTAGAACGGATGTTCATATCATCAATATTCGTAGAAAACATTTAATTGACATGCCATACTACCGCAAACATCAGTTCAAAAAAAGCTTTTCGTATAACGTAGCGCGAACCGTTAATACCTTGCCAATAAGTCTGGACTTGTAATTGTTTCGTTCATTTCGAAATAAACTTTTTTGGCATTGTTTTAATGAGCAATCAAATGAGTAAGAGCTGAATTGTACTTAGCAACTGTAGCAACTTCTTTCTCTTTGTTCTCTATTATATTAGTGGTAATTTAATGTTGATTGGGCATAATTGTAAATATTGGTATTATCATTGTAAAAGGACCATCGGGTAGACCAGGGCGCCGTTTTTCGGTTAAACTGACGATGGATCCTTTTGGTTATAAATGCTTTACTTTTTTTTAACCTTCGGGTATGTCATTATGTTTTTTGATATATTATTTTTGTTATAACCAATAAATGATTATTATTATTATTATTACTAAAATAGTTTTATAACACGCTATATAGTCTATTAAATATATGTATGTACACCCACCCTTAAAACAAAAGCCTCTGCTAATACTTGTCCAGTGTGGTTTACTGATGAAATAAAAACTATGTTACAGCTTAAGAATTATCATATGAATCCCAAAACCAATTTTTTTCAATTTGGAGCAGCTTTAAGTTACCAGCCAGCTTTCAAATATAATCTTTGTAGTGGCAGTATGGCATACCATACTGCCACTACACCTACATATTGAATAGATTTCTTATAATGATATCTTCTTAGCAATCAAAAATCTAAAAGCAAAAAAATCTGCAGGAATGGATGATATTCCAGCTTACATTTATAAAGCATGTGCGGAATTTCTAATTACTCCATTGCAACATATTTTTAACCTCTTCTTAGACACAGGCATTTTTCCTGATGAATGGAAATACGCAAAAATTGTACTTATCTAGTGATTCAGGATTAATGAATATTTATCAACCTGTACCTATTTTATCAGCTGTAGCTAAAATCTTTGAACAAATTTTATATGCTAAAATGTATAGTCAGATTAAGCATCAAATATCGGTAGGACAGCATGGTTTTCCAGTTAGTTGTTAACACTATTTGCCTCATATTTATGCAATAGGAGACAGGTTGTGAGTTATAATGGTACATTTTCAAGGCCATTTCTGGCATTATCTGGTGTGCGCCAAGGGAGTAATTTGGGTCTCTTACTCTTTCTCGTTTTTATAAACGATTTGATTAATGAACTGAATTTTTCGAGGTGCTTGCTGTTTGCTGGTGATTGCAAGATATATGGGAAAATAAGCTGTCCATTGGTTTGTCCGCTGCTAGAGAGGGACCTGGATAATTTGAATGTTTGGTGTCGGAATAACAGCCTTAACGTGAACATTGACAAATGTTTTGTAGTGAGCTATATTCGGAAAAAGCACCCTAGTTGATAGTTATCAACTGTCAGATCTCAGTTTAGCACGTAAATCAGTAATACGAGATCTTGGTGCTATATTTGAGTCAACTTTTCGTTTTTCGGAGCATGTGAAAAGAGTATCGCAAGATGCATTTAGAAACTTAGACTTCATAAGACGGAACTTATTTCAGTTTCAGAATGAAAAGTGCCTGACGATGCTTTATAAAGCATTGGCTTGGGTCTAAATTAGAATTTGCTTCATTTATATGGTTCCTTTGACAAAAAAGACACGGATTTGTTGGAACGGGGAACAGAATAAATTTATAAAATATTTATTTTACAAAAGACATATGGCAAACCTTCCATTTCAGTGTTATACAAACATTAGACAGGATTTTAAGCTTCAGACACTCGCACAGAGACGTGACTTCTCTATGATTTTTGTATTGTATAGAGTCTTTAATAACTTCTTCGATAATGCGAAATTATTGTCTTTATTTCGGGTGCATATACCTTATTACAGTATTAGACACGGTCCACGTATGCATATCAACAGTAATCTACTCTTACCCATTGCTTGAATATGGATGCTTTATAATAAGTATTACGAAAAAACCGAGGTATTTGGTATTGCTAAAACAAAATGTTTGCATTCTACGAAACAAATACTACCATATACTCTGCCACAGAATTTTAACCATTTGGCTGGTGGCCATGTTTCCGTCGAAATTATCACAATTAAGTAGTCCTGTTTTAAATACATTTGTTTCCTGTTTTGCTGGTCCCTTGGCACTGGACATTATTATATTATTTATTATCATTACATTCTTGCTGTGGGTGGTATCGGATTTTTTTTTCTTGTTTGTAATATAATTGAGATGATTATTGTGATATTTGGTTATATAATGAAATACGTAATCTAGGATTCATATAATTAGGATTTTCTGTATGAGTCTTATAAATAAATAGATATACTAGGAACAAACTACGCGTACTTGTGGGTTTTCTCCCAGGGCACTGCCAACTTGGGTGTCACATGATAAGGATAGGTTTCAAACACGATAGCAACTGCGGGTTTTGCGGGACGGTGGACGAAAATCCGGAACGCCTGATATCCAACTGCGCGGCCATTGCACTAATTCGTGCCAGTTATTTCGGCAAAGCTGTCATTGACGAGGCAGGAATACCCTCCTTGAAACTATTACACCTATTACAGTTTATAAACGCCTTTAGAGTGTATAGGCAGCTATAACTACGGGCAAACTCCAACAACTTATAGCTCATGTAAGGGGACACAATAGATCATCAGGTCCCAGTGCAACATCACTCCCAACTTAAATTCTGTATTCTAAATTCTAATCGAATACATCGGAATATAAAGCAAATGGTTGTGATCCACATAAAAACAATAACAGGAAGAATATTATGTACTAATTTATTTAAAACACAAATTGTAATAAACCGTATCTACAGCACGCATAGCAGGTCTTTGCTTAGAATACATGCATAACCTGGCCATCTTTCCACATTACAACAGTGGTTAGGCTTATTAGAAGATATGTCGATTTGAAGGATTTCATTCTTGTAATTGTGACCCAAATCTCATCAATAAATTCAGAGAGTTATTTCGTATGCAGTTGTACCTATTAGAAGAGAAAGTCATACAGTAACTTACTGCGTATGAAGCTCAGTTAGTGTCATAAATTGAATATGATTAACCGTTAGAAAAAGAAGCTTATCTTAAAGTATACGACTCACATCTGCGCCGATCCCAAATTACATCACAAATGTGATTGCTAATCCGTCAAAGTGACTGTAATTGTAGGTGAGCTGTAAAAAGTAATATCCATTACTATCCCGCTGGATATGAAACGTATTTTGTGCTTCTCAGATTTAGTTTCACAAACTTTGTTCCTCTCTTTTAGTTTGTTAGCAATTTTGGGCATTTTTTTTTAGTCTCAGAGTCCACTTTGCAGCTAGCATCAAAATACTACAATAATTGCGAAAAATCTTCTCTGCAATTGCGGTATTTACGGAATTTTTGGAATCATGGCAAGTGGCTCGGCATTCACAAAAATAACTTCTGATTTGCGACTTCCGATTATCATCGAAGTCGTCCATTTATGTATTGCCTTCATTAAATTGAAACTAGCCGAACTAAGTCGAGAATTAGGGCCAACGAATGAGAAATAAATGGACAGACAAGAGAGATTCAAATTTAGAGCTTTAGTTTAAGGGTGCCATTGCATTGTGGTCTATTGGTCAACTGTGCTCCTTACTATAAGCTGTAGAAATTTCCGGCATTTCTAACTCCCCAGGCTAGGGGCTTTACTAGACTGCAGTAGCTGTGATGGTTTTATAGCAGATATTTCTGTGAGGTCTTTACCGTGGTGGTTGGCACGGATTTCTGTAATTGCGGTGCAGTTTGATGTTATTTATTGCAAACTTTGTAACAATGTATTTTCACTGTTCTACAGACGGACACATTTTTATATTACATATTTCAATTTAAGCTTTCCGCTACAAAAATTCGCAATAATAAGAGAGTTAGTACAAATTGGTAAACTGAGGATTTGAGATGGCGTGTTCAAGACCTGCGTGATTTTTTTCACATATACACATATTTCACATATATATAAGTCCTCTAACAACATAGCTGTTATTGAAGCATATCAAAAATTGAAAAAAGATTACTTACCAGTTGCATGTACAAACAAAACCAAACAACAAAAACCGCTTTCTGTGACCGTTTAGTACAAAATTCCGAAAACCGAGTGAGATACTGCCGGAATATTATTAACCAATTGGCACGAAAATAACTCAAACAAAATTGAACGGTAGATAGTGTTAGAAAAACATATTCGTCATTGAGCGCCGTGGCCGATGGTGTTCCACAGGGGTCTGCGACCAGTCTCGTTTCTCATATACACCAACAATTTAAAAGTAGTTCACGGTCCATCAAGATTATGCCAAGTTGCAATTTGAAATTGTGTAAATTCTCTAAGAATGTTCTATTTTGCATATTTAGAATTTCGTCTGCGTTACGGTTTCGTGTTCTGAGCTGCTCTACCGGCGGCTACTGGCGCGTTTTTTATGCAGAAACGCATCAACCGATATTATATGATTGGTGTATTTTCCTTGAGTTCCTGTCGCTTACTGTTCCAAAAACTACGCATGTGGCTGCTTTGGTCATCGTATTTGTTTGAAATACTTATGGATTTTTAAAAAGTATGCGTGGCTTTGTGACAAATGGTGACATATACAACGATATGAAGTTGCAGTCACCGTATAATATTAGTGTACCTTCTCACAGAACAAATATGTATGTTTGAAAGGAATCCTTACTGTAGTGCTGTAATATATTATAATCATCTACTTACGGAGATAACAAATACTACTACAGGTAATATATTTAAAACAAGACTGAAATCCAACTTATTGAATAAATCATTTTACTGAGGGGCTGAATAGATGAAATTAAAAAATAATTGTAAGAATGCGTAATTCTCGTGGTATGTTTATATGTATGTATGTATATGTGACAATGTCAATGTCTGTAGGAGTTATGGCAATCAATTTATTGTTATTATTATTATTATCTATTATTATGTGTATAAAGTGTGCGGATTCCTATATAATATTAATTAAATTACCAATTGCAAGACATTCGAATGAAGTTACTGGAAGTTACTAACATATCCGTTTTTTGTTTCAGGTGCAACCATATCTGACACATAGAATACAGGTATAGAAATATTACTTTATACAGGGTGGAGCATACCAACGAGCTATTTTGAAGAAGCTGTATAAAACTATACAATCAATTTATCCAAATTTTATTTTCACCACGCTAAACTAAATAAACAAGCATTTTATGTTTTAAAAATGAGTGTGTTAAAATGATGTGTGTTCAGGCGTAGACAGTGTTCCAACGGGGCCCTAAAGTTATTCATGACATTTCGCAGCATTTCTACTGGTATGTGAATCCATTTTGCTCGAATTCGTTCGTTCAGGCCTTCAGTTGTTTGCGGTGGATTATGCTGGTACATGTTGCTCTCCAGGTGACTCCACAAAAAATAGTCGCACGTTGTGATGATGATTTGAAAATATGTAAATCTTCAAGAATATTCATGTGTGGGAAGTTGCTCGTCCTGTTGAAAGAATGTCTTCTCGTTTCCTTCGTACTGTACTAGTTGTGAGGTTTTCGAACATGCCTGCCTATCTCTGTGAAGTCAAGGTAACCACGGGCACCTTCGAAAACGTAGGGGACTATGATTATAGATGAATACATAGCGCACCACATAGTGACTTTCGTAGAGTGGAGAGGTTGTTAGTGCATTTGTTTAGGATTTGCGCCATACCAAAACTTAAAGCTGTGGCTGGTGACAGAACCAGACGAATAAAAATGAGTCTTGTCACTCATCTATAATGTGTGTGTTTTTCTTTTCGTTGACTCAGTCTTTTCAATATTTTACAACGCACCGTTTAATCGCATACTGGTCGGTTAAGATGGATATTGAAATACATAGTTCCGAAAAGCTTGTCGCACCTGTGCGTAAGAACTACCGTTTCGATAAAACGCATTGACAGCGTACGTGCGATGTTGAGGTGACTACCGTACCATTATTATTAAATGGTAATGACCGCGGAACATGACCGAAGGCATCCGCACTCCATCCTAGCGGTCACAGCACATTTTCCGCGTTTTTCAAAATCGCTAGTTGCTCTGCTCCACCATGTATTTTTCACACATACTCCCATCTACTTTTTAATTTGAGATATAGAACAGTTTAAACGGGGTATGACAACTAGAATTCTTACTCAGAGCATGCGGGGTATGAACATAGACTGTATACAGCAAATCTGGGTAATATTAACAATATAACAAATAAGTGACCCGTAGTAACAATCATTTATACTATCGTTAATATCTACCAGAGATAAAAGAAAACAAAATAACGAAATGGAAGGTTAAATTCAATTGTAAGATAAATGTGCTGGTAGGTCTAAGTAGTTACACAACAACGACGATTCGATTTATTAAGTTTATCAAGTGCTTTCATAAGAAGATAATTGACTTGCTGCTAAATTACGTCTGTGCATGTGCTTAGTGCTTTATATGGTTCTTATGACTGTTTATTTTTAAAGGTTCCTTTAAGTAATTGCAGAAAGATTATTTTTCGTTTAAGATACTACTAAGTAGGTGCAAGTAAACTTATGGGTATATATAGCGTACTTCCTTCTAGA
This sequence comes from Popillia japonica, assembly GCA_004785975.1. Taxonomy (NCBI): domain Eukaryota; kingdom Metazoa; phylum Arthropoda; class Insecta; order Coleoptera; family Scarabaeidae; genus Popillia; species Popillia japonica. The sequence goes on along the minus strand of SMLS01075048.1, from coordinate 5,931 downwards.
ATCTATATTGGGAAACATAACGATATAATCTGAAACGCCCTACCTAATGACCGTAAAATATTATCAACAACATTTTCTTTTTTATAGAAGTAATCTGCAGCAATGATGAAGCTAAAAATTTAAAATGTATGGGCGATCGTTTCGTAAACTTTATTAAATCTAAATCTAATCATATACAGTCAAATAACGCATTATATCTGTTTGTACGTGTAAATATTTATATTATAGAACCATCTATTAGTATTATAAACAATACATTAACTTTACATCTTACACGCCTGGAAATGTTTAATTTTATAAACTCAGAGAAATAAATTTTTTGATTAGGTCGTGCAATCCGTAAACATAAAAAATTCTTTTTACGATTTTACTGTAGTGTTTGTTTTTAGTCGTGTCGAGTGCTAGGTTTATAACTTGACTGGATACATATATTATATTTTGGAGTAAAGCATATATGTATACTTGAGTTCCAATTATAGTGTGGTGTCATTAGTAAATCTATTAGGAATTCATTGTGCTAATCCCTTCATAATCCGAGGACTGTAAACATAAATTTTAAGAACCTGGAAACTATCTGGGAAGGCTTAAGGATTTTAAGAAAATAAAGCAATTAATATTACTGTATAATCTTAATACTCAATTTTTATGATACGATCCTGTAGCTTGTTTTTCATATCGCTTACTTTTATTGCATACCACCTGCCGTGCTGGGGTAATTATGGGAGCTTACCGTTCGCACTATAGATTGAACCGGACTATATGTATATGTACGCTCGGAGAAGAAGTAGTCAGGACGGATAAGCGCAGCAGCAATGTTCGATTGCATTGCTGCCACGCTTAGCCGTCCTGACTACTTTTTCTCCGAGTGTACTTACATATATAGGTAATACATAGTGAGAATAGTTGAATAAATGTATTGCAAGCACTGTAGCGTAGATGTATAATGATCTTGTTGAAAAAATTAACGGAAGATAACTTGAAGTGCGCATTTAAATTGAGGAAAATTTATTTTTCGAGGGAACCATCATATACATACAGTAAACGAATACGTGGTGGCGCCTGTTTGTGTATGGTGCACCTAGTAAACAAACAAGTTTTATGAAAATTTCCGAAATAGTTCGGTTTATTTTAATTTACTGTATTTTTCAATGCAAATATGTATGTATGTACATACATATATTTCATCATAGATAACAAACATAACATTATAGCATGAAATAGCATATGGTTCAGGATCAGTTGCTTATGATTAAGCTTTATCTTTATCTCTCTCTACCTCTATCTTCCGAACACTAAGAAAACAACAAAGCCAAACAAATACAACAGTAATCGATTGTAAATTACTTTGACACAAGTCATTGTCTAAATTATTAATTAAAATTAAGTTATACAATTGTAACGGAAAGCTAATTATTATTATTTTAAATTTATTCATTAAAATAAAATTATGTATAAAGTAAAAAAATAATCCTACAAATTTGTCATTACTTTAGCACCATTTCTCCAAGTTTTCAAAACCATTATCGAGTTGTAGCCGATATTTTAATCTCAATAAACTGTTTGTCTAGGTTTTTAGAATAGAGAGTGCGATGTATAATCAAGGATAACGACCAGTTCAAAAAGATATTCGGCAATTTCCTCTAGTAGATATTATGGGGCAACGGTTTTTAACAGATAATTTGAAAAAATTAAATAGTAGTTCAGTAGACAGTAGTACAAAGAAGATTGTGGTAATACTGTATTGTCTAAAACGGAATATCTATTGGCGAGAAATTTAAAATTCAATAAACTTAACTTTTTCCTGAGGACGTAGGAACCCTTGGTTGGAAGATTAGTTCGCCGATACTAACAAGGAAACACAGGCAAGTGGTTGTGACCGATTTAAATGAAATTTGGTAGGTTTGTAGACTGATGCAGTGTAAGAACAACGGCAACTTTCATAGATGCTAAATCGCCCGTTTTCGGGGGTGGGGGCGACCAAGAGCCAACGCTACCTTTCGCTATTTGCTTTATATCTCCAAAACTATAAGGCATATCAAAAAGAAGTCCAGAGAAATATATAACTATTTTATGAGTAGTAAAAGATAGCGACAATAGTTTGCCTGTCATAGTTCTTGTTTACCAGAAACATCCCCCACCCCCTGTTTTTTTTTTAATTTTTATTTGCTGGAAAAATACACAAAGTTGTACAGAATTCACCCATATACAGGGTAGGCCTTAAGTTCGTTGAGAAATTTTAGGGTGCGATTGCTTGGCTAATCTCGAGAGAACAGGTTGCTATAAACATATGTCTTAAAGTGCTCTGTTATAGAGATACAAGCTGATTTATGACATAAAAAAGAATTAAAAATTTAGAAAACGGTTTAGGGAACTGTTGTGTAGGTTGTCATGTTTACGGAATTTATTTGTACTTACGTAGCTGTCATAAGTAGTGTCAAACATTATTAATTTGAAAATTCGTACCTACGAATCTTTTTTTGCAATTATGGTGAATTATACAGATGCTGAAATGGCACATATGCATTTTGTGTACGGTCTAGCAAATGGAAATAGTTATGAAGCAAGGCGTATTTACCAACAAAAATATCCTCGATGCCTTGTACCTTGTACGGAAACCTTCAGTAATATTCACCGTTGTCTAACAGAAACTGGTACATTGAAGAGAAACAAAAATACTCAACAAACTATAAGAACACTCGAATTAGGGGAAGCTGTTCTGCAGCTAATCGATGAACATCCAGAAACCAGTACAAGAAAGATTGCTGTTACGATAAACGCAAGCCATGAAACCATCTTAAGGATATTACACGATCAACAGTTATATCCTTTCCATATTGAGAGAGTACAGGCTCTTCTTCCGCGTGACTTTCCGCAACGCTTAGTCCTGTGTGATTGATTCCGACAAAAAATTGCCCAAAATGCGCAATTTCTATCCCACATTCTATTTACTGACGAGGCTAACTTCTCCAGAAATGGAATTATGAATTTCCACAACAACTATTTATGCTCAGATGAAAATCCGCATGTCATAAGAGATGTGGACTTTCAAGAGCAATTTTCCTTAATGATATGGGCGGTGATAATTAATAATAATTTAATTGGTCCCTTTTCCCTTCCTGTTCGACTTAATGGTGCATCATAACGGCTATTTCTTGAAAACGAGTTGCCTGGCCCTTTAGAAGAAATTTCACTTTTGATCCGAAATGAAGTTTGGTTTATGCACGACGGCGCTCCAGCAGACTTTAGTTTACAAGCTCTGCAATTTTTAAATAGGGCATATCCAAATCGCTTGTTTCTACTACGCCAATTCAAGATTTTGATGACGTTAGCAATCGCATAGTTGTTGGATGCGAAACAATTTCGAAACACTCCCGGACTTCTTCAGCGTGTGAGTATGCAATTGAACAGGAGGATAGAAGCCTGCATATTAGCTGTTGGTGGTCATTTTCAACAGTTCCTTTAGGGTTTGTTGTAACCGTTTCTTAAATTTTTGAAATATTTTTTTGTGCGAAATAAATCACCCTGTATCTCTACAACGGAGCACTCTAGGACGTATATTTATAGGAACTTTTTTTCTTGAGATTACCCAAGGAATCGCACCTTAAAGTTTCTCGACAAACTTAAATACCAGCCTGTATAGTAAATATGCAATAAAATAACACCATTTTTAACATACGAATTGTACGACCTACATACATATATACATATGTAAATAATATTATTATTATAGGTTCTTCAATCTATTTAGGTATGCGTGGTTTAAAAGTGGACACATCAAAGATCGACCACCGAAGTTTGAGAAACCTGTGCAATTCAGCTTCCCGAAGGATTTACAAAGTACCTACACAATTATGCAGTAGGTATTTGTGGCAAACCTGTGTGTAGGTATTTGTGGCAAATGCTCTCCATTTACAATTTGACCGTTTACATTTTTGTCAAATTGTAAATGGAGAGCATTTTGAACAATTATTGTAATCGCAACCTGAATAGACAGGTATCTTGATTTTTCTGTATTAGGACACTGTTTTAATTTTTTAACTGTTTTCTTGTGAATAAAAATAAACATCTTAATACTTCCTGAACGTAGTTTTTTATTTTGCATTCAAAAGTGTTAAAAAAATCTGGGCGTTCCGTTTAAAAAAAAAAGTTGGACGTATTGCCGATTAAACCGGAAGTGAAAAAAATATAAACTGTATTGCATAAAATGTATTTATATTAACTATACCCCCATACCAAATTTCAGAAATCATAATTTTCAAATAACAAAGTTATTCGACCGTTCCGGGACTTTTTACTAACGCTGTATGTGTGAATTCTGTACTTATAACTTTATATATTTTTCCAGCAAATAATTTTAAAAATAAAATATAGGGGCTGCGGGTTGTTTCTGACTATGACAGGCAAACTATTATCGCTATATTTTAGTGCTCATAAAACAGTTATATATTTGTCTTAACCTTTTTTTGATATGTCTTATAGTTTTGGAGATATTAAAGCAAATAGCGAAAGGTAGCGTTGGCTCTTGGTCGTCCCCACCTCCGAAAACGGACTATTTAGCATCAATGAAAGTTGCCGTTGTTCTTACACTGCATCAGTCCACAAACCCACCAAATTTCATTTAAATCGGTCACCACCACTTGCCTGTGTTTCCTTGTAAGAAAGGAGCCACAACGATTTCTTCGTTCAAGACGACTAGACAGGAAAACTACGATACAAGGATACGTTTGCTAGCAATAATCATAAAAAGGTACCACTTATCATATTTCTTGGTCTGGGGAAACAGACAAAAGGATTCATATTTAGATTTAAAAAAAGTAGTATTTTTTAGTTATAAATTAATTACCAGCATTTAGCGTAGTATTTAGCGTTCGTAGTTAAAGTATTTTAAAGGAAACACCGTTATTTGTTGTATTTGTTGTTTTTGATATTCATTTTGTTTCAATATACTGTTCTACTTGTATTGTAACTATTTGAGTTCGATTACTGATTTATCTATTGTGAAATCACTAAACCTACAGGACTTAGAGATAAGAGAATTATTAAATAATTGTGAACGTAACTAGTATTATTTCTATTTTATATAAATCTAAATTTCTTTATTAGCCATGCTAATAATACTGCTTAGTATTCAATACTGCAAGTAATATACACCATCGGATCGTGGATTTGTCATTATAGAATTTTCAGGGTGTTTTCCATAATCTTGTTAGTGTTCAAGATTATACAGGATCAATTTTTTTTAATCTTTTTTTTTGCATTAAGTAGTTTGCCGTTATAATAATTTAATCGCCTATAAAGCGGACCTATTTCAATATGGTTACAAATTTCAGACTACTCCACTACATAATGTTGCAAAAATGATTCAATCCACCAGTTAAGGTACTGCTGACGCAAATAGCGAATGAACGACAACAGTCGCAGCAAAGAGCTGTATAATTTTGCAATGTAAAAGCTAAAGATTCTTTTGAAGATTGCAATGTGATGAGGTGTAGGAGTTAATAGTACATTAAACGTCAATTTGATTCTATTTGGGTCAGTTCTAAATAAAAATTTACTATAATGGTAGCTGCCCTTTTGAAAGTATTTTATAATTTATTTTTATTTTATAAGATAGTGAACTACAATTCAGTCCCTTTGTCACAGTTAACCATACAGTCTACCTAAGCGTATGTTAAATTCTCCTGCATTGGCTAATTCCAAAGATGATTCTACCTTAAGAGCGGCCAAAGACCATTACCGTTGAAACCTGACCTCGTTGAAAAGCTCGTAGTTCATCAGGTCCGAAGGAGTAATTTTGCATGTTATAGAGTTTGTATTTGCAGTATCGTAGGCTTTCAAGAATATTGCTTGTTTAAATTGTGTGAAATATTCGTTATAGAATTCTACCTTACATGCCACCCTACACCAGAAATAATTGAAAGAGAAAAATCG